>QLPN01000844.1:0-37906 GCA_003314395.1 Albatrellus ellisii
ACGTTTTCACTGTATGTTTTCGTTCGGCTTTCCTTATTCGTACCATACACATACACACACTTACGCATTTTTCTCCGACTGCTCCACTTATTACAACAAGGGTCATGCATCCCTTGACATCAGGGTTGCGTGTCCCTTGACATACAGTAGTCCCTGCATTTTTCACTTTCCTCACTCTGCATCAACCTTATCATGTGGATACTATATAAGAAGTACTATCTATGATACAACTCCTCAGATACCTTTTTCCTCTGTCTGAGTGAGTATCCCCACTCCTATTCAACTATCTTATTCTCACATATAGCTCTGCAGCATCTATTTGTCTCACTATCATGTGTGGCCACTCTTGCCACACCCCTATATCACTTGCAGGTACATCTTACTTACCTAGACACCTTTTTCCTCTGTCTGACGTCTATTTGTCTCACTATCGTGTGCAGCCACTCTTGCCGCACCCCTATATCACTTGCAGCTATGTCTGCACTCCTGTGTACCTTGGTGGTTCTCTACATTGCAATCAAACCACATCACCTCTTCACTATTGTCTGCCCTAGCCTGCTAAAACAAGGTAAAGGCAGTGGTAAATTGATCTTTGCTTTTGGCACATGTAGGATGTTGGAGAAAGTGAGTGAAGTGGTAGCACCATTTGACTGAAAAGTTGTGTGTGGAACTGTTCTAATACCTAGTGACAAGATGATGAGGTTATCTCATTCCAAAAGGTGGTATTATAAGTGTGGAAGTCAGTTTTGAAGGGAGATATATGATTAGTACAGCCAGAGTCCATCATCCAGAGGTTCTGCCCATCATTATTGATGGAGGAGTGGTGTAGGAACAAGGTGAGAGCAAGGAGTTTGTGGTGGCATTTGGGAGTGAGAGAGTAGAGCCAGTAACAAAGATGAGGGAGGATCATTGCATAGAGTATGAGCAGAATAGAGTATTGCATAGGCCAGGCAGGGCCCATAACCTGATGAGCTTCCATGATAATGGAGTTCAGATCTGCAGGCATATGTGAAAATGAACAACTGATGTGATAATTGATCAAGTACAAGACTGCAGATATACATACAAATGAAGATAGTGCACAGACCATGTATGTAGTGGTGGCCGAGAGTGTGACATAGTATAGTACTAAACACGAGAAAGTTCAACAAGAAGCCAACGTACTTTATCAACCTTATGACAGCAATATGCCTGCAAAGCACCATCATTCATATCAAGCACATGGCCCATATACACGATGACCAACCTTGAGGTTCCCTTAGATAATAGAGAGAAAATGTATATAGCACACACATGCAATTGCGAGAAGTGATCCAGCGAACGCGAGGACGGTAATCAGTGCCGAGATCATGAAAGCCGTTGCGATGGATGTGTTCCCCGCAAAATACTTCCGCACATCGTAACAAGGTCCATTTACATGCCTCGCAAGATAGGTAGCATAGAGAATGATCACATTGACAGCCTGACGCGGCCCGTCTGCCAACAAGAGTCTTTTCCAACCTGAAGCAATGGGAGCTCAGTGTGAATAGAAATTTAAAAAGGATGAAACAGATAATGAAAATTCACCCTTGAATCTGAAGAATACGAAGGCGATGCCATCCATCATTTTCGTCAACCGTTGTATTTATTCAAAGCGAAAACAATCATATGACAACATTAAGCAACTCAGCTTATCGCGAATTATGCACAAAGAACAACTCTGCCAACTCAGTGAGTGATGATTTTTCGCCGTGGCATTAGTAAACGTGTAAGATATGTTGCGGCTGGCGACTATCTTCATAGATTTTAGAGCCTCATAAGTAAACTGTGCGCCGTTTTACAAGATGTAAGCTTTGAATAAAATCGACATTCAAGACACCATACCAGATTGAAAGAAACGATGATACATATCACGAGGTACTTGACATGGTGAATAATGAATGAATTTGAATCATATCTGTTGTTACCTGCCTTGCGACAATCTTCAAAGATTTGGTTTGACCACTAATTACCGGAAAACAAAGCGACGGCGGCGAAGATATCGAGAAGATAGACAATGAAAGACTTTTGAGTACGACAAGACAAAGCCTACAGTACCTAAGTCGGAGATGTCGGAAGTCCATGATCCGCACCAGTGTCGCCCAAGGGTTATGAATGAATTGTACTCCATGTACATGAAAAATCCGCGCTCTGTGAATTCCCCTGTGTCAACGAGGTCAAACTGAATCGAATGAAGATTATCAGCCCATATTGCGGGGTTTCTCTGGATGGCGCGCCTTGCGATCCGGAACGGTCTCTCGTTTCCACCTGCGTCCTCCGCACATTTTGGGCTAAGCTTTATAGATCTTGAATGATGGGTGACGACCGGGGGTATGAGTCAAAGGAAAAGTTGTGCTAGTTGAACGATGGTGACACTCTTGAGACGATGGGACCAGCCAGAGGCATATACTCGAACAATAGATAGAAGATGGTGATCAATCTATGATATGCGTCGCTTCTTATTTCGAAGGCGCTGTCTTCTGAATTGACGCTTCTATGATACAAGTATAACAACACACCCTTGACTTCTTGAGTCGTTATGTGCACTGCTCTGAACCCACAATTCGCATCCCCCTGCAAGCACTCACGCAAGCTTCTCCGACCGCTCTGGGTAGCCCTCCCACTTCGGCAAGTCATCCCCAACGTCCAGCATGCGCGTGCCGTAGAACATGTGCGCCGTTGGCCGGAGCACGTCCCATCGCATAATGCCGCTGCCGACATCAGCACCGCTGCGCGCGAAGCCGGCGCCCCACACACTTACACGGCCCATACGTGTATTGCGCGACGCTACGGTCGTGCCGCATGTGGTACACCACAGGTGAGTCTTCCACGGCCGCGTAGGCACATCAAACCCCGTGGAAAGTGTGTCCGCACCACTGAACGACACGGCATCGCTGGGGAAGTGGATCGTGTGGATGATGGGTGCAGCTAATACGCACACGCATGCCTCGTCAGTCGGTCTCTGTGGTACACAGGTGGGAGAGGGTACCGTGGAGACGCTGGCAGAGCGTACAGTGGCAGAAGGCGCTGAGGATCGGCGGCGCAGTGATGGTGAATACAACAGCGCCGCAGATGCAGCCACCTGTCAGCGGGTGCTCGAGAGAAACAGAAACGGATGAGGACCGTGAATCGGACATGAACAACGTATGAGAACTTGCACTGGTTCAGGCTGAATATGTTGGGATTTCGCCACTGCAGGCCAAGACCAAGATGCGTGTGACAAAGACCGCCCGCGCGCTTGCGTGTACATATTCGTTCACACGAGAGAATCTCAAAGTCGCAATGAGCGAACCAGGATCTCGAAGCGATAAGAAAAGTTTGTACATTCGTCACTTTTACACTATTACCTGGTCTCCTACTTACCTAATCTGTACAGTCCAGGGTCAAATCATTACAAACTGTAACAATGTGTTCATTGAGTCCGGTCTTTATATTCCTTTGTTTTATTTCAGGCTGGACTTGAATCGAGCCTTAAGTCCTTGCAACTCATTGTTATACGAATCTTCTTTGAAATTCTCAATGCGTTAATACAGCAACAACAACTTGACACTTCATGACAGCATATCACGGAACACAGCAGACAAGATGACGATGGTCACGGTCTTCATACCCTTATTCTCTCACTTCGGTGTGTCCGCAATCCGATAGGTGATTTTTTGCGCACTGATCTGCTCAAGCCGCCCGCACTATGATCAACAATCCAGTCCCAGTCGAACAGAAGACGTACCTTGCCAGCCTTCATGAGTTCGAAGCCTTCCGGTACACTGGCCAACCCATTTGGCAGGAGGAGCAGCGGGTTCGGCTTGACCGCTCCTTTGCGGAGGAGATCTGTCAACAACTTCGAGAACTCCCTGCCGAGTTTTGCATCCTCCTCTTTTGCTGTATACTTAACGGGAAAGTCGAACGACTGGACGTGCGGCCAATTCACATCAGCTCAGCCACTGCAGGACGACACACGAGACAAACACGCACCTTTCCGCGCAGGGCATACGCGAGCGTGACCTGGACAGTGACTTCTGGCCGCGGGGAATTGTAAATGAGGATCGTCGCGACCTGGCCGCCCTCAGGACTCAGGGCTTCCGAGATGAGCTTTGGGCTTTCACCCTCCGAAACACAGTCCACCGCGTACTTGAGCTGCTTGTTTGTCGCATCCCTGATCTGGTTCGCTGCACCTGGGTCATGGTAGTCGAACACCTCGTCCGCGCCTAACGAACGCACGAGCTCGGCGTTCCGCGGCGATGCCGTCGCAAGCACGCGCAGGCCAGCCATTTTCGCGAACTGTATGACGTACTGCCCCACAGAGGATGCGCCGCCAGAAACAAGCAAAGGCGCGGTCGTGGACGCCGGCGCGAGCGGTGTGGGGAAGCCCGAGGCGTGCAGCGTGTGGAGGGCAGTGTATGCCGCAACGCTGAGGCCCGCAGCTGCCTCGAAGGTCCAGTCATCCGGAAGACTGACCACAAAGTCGGCAGGGTGGACAACATACTCGGAGAAGGCTCCATTGTTGGAGCGGCCTGAATAAGATACCCGGCAGTTGGTAAGGCTGCAGCAGAGTGGAATTTGCTTGCATGCTCACCTCCGTGTACGAAGCTCGCGACGCGCTCCCCGATATACCTCAGGCCTTCAGGAACATTGGGCCCAATAGCTCTAACGATGCCAGCAAAGTCACAGCCGGAAACGCTCCCTGCGCATGTGCCGTATGCGGCGGTTTTCCCTGAAGTTCGGAAAGACCAAATCCTGTAGCATCAATAGCGGTGGGTACAATG
The DNA here is from genome assembly GCA_003314395.1 of Albatrellus ellisii. Taxonomy (NCBI): domain Eukaryota; kingdom Fungi; phylum Basidiomycota; class Agaricomycetes; order Russulales; family Albatrellaceae; genus Albatrellus; species Albatrellus ellisii. Next base: position 4,782 of record QLPN01000844.1, read on the forward strand.
GGAAAACTCACAATCAGTTGGGTTTTGTGCTGCAGCAACAACTTCGACAAGGACGTCGTTCGGACCGAGCTCGGGAACATCAGCCTCTGAGAGACGGACGCTACCATCCTCATTGACGAGAACTGCCTTCTGCCTGGTGGGAGTCATGGATTGTCGAGTGAAGGTGGAAGGATTGAAATAGCGCTGTTAACGGAAAGTGGGGCAGTACGACGATCTTTCTGCGACATTTATAGCGGTCGAGGACTCAGCTGATGCTGATTACGCCTTCATTGTATTATGCAGCTGTAAGACATAGCTCGGCCTCGGCCTGCGGCAAGCCGAGCCGAGCCCATCCATCCCATAATCATCGTCATTTCGAAGTTATAACATGTAAGGCCAGTTGCCGGTAAGTGGCCGCTACTTCTGCTGGAGGTTTTTTATTTAAAGGCATCATGTTTCGTATCGTATTTAAGGTGCATGTTGACAGTATTATGTAATACAACCGTAAGTAGGGACAGTTTAAAACGACGAGTGACAGCGAGATATGTTTTTGGCAGCTTGTGTAACTGCGGCTTGACGAAGGCAAGAAGTAATTCAAGCTTTTTTTCCTCCTCCTTCTGTTGGCATCAGCGTTTCCGTTGACATGATGACGTCCTTTTCAATCGATGTGAGTTTAGAATCTTGCTTAGGGGGCATTTTTTTGGCTTGCTTGTGCACTTGCACAGAGATAATTTTGAAATCGTCAGCGATGTTGTGGTCATAAAAGCCGAAAGTGGTGTGCGTTTACCGGTTTATCAATCAGTGACAATAAGTGCGAAACATGATCAGGCATCATGACAAGGTAAGGAGTGACTGATGTGATATGTCAGCTACAGCGAGAAAGGAAGAAGCACAAAAGACGCACGCCAAAAAAAAGGAGGCAAACTTATACATACCAAGACCCACTACCTTCGGGAATATGTACTCTACGTTAGAAAAGTATTACACCGTCCGCTAGGCAAGTCTTGTAATGGTATCATGAGAATGAACTTGTAAGTTCTGAATGGAAAGTACAGGTGGTCGCAGGCTTTGTCAGCTCGTCGAGGACATCCTGTGCTTCCATTGTCGCGCCTGTTCGGGTAGTGGATTGGGACAGAGGTTCAGCCTGAAGTGTCTCAGGAAGCTCCTCATTCAGACGCAATATTGTGCACGCTGCCCGATGATCGTCTCGTTTGCAAGTAATTCCACTGCATCGGCGACCTAACGGTGACAACTCGGTGAGTGACTCACTGGACCGTGCACCACCGACTGATCGCACTGATTGATACTGGCCCGAGGCGATACCGATCACCACTTCTGCTTCGAGTCCTGTTCGTTTGGCTTTCTTTGCACTGGCATCGCTTGGCCATCTCCGCTTGGCACAGTGCAAAAGAACGGCTTGGAAATAATATTGATCATTCTGATTACATGTTCATCGCTTGCGACGCTTAGTGGCGGCTTAGACGCCACAGATCTTGTTTCGTAGCTATGTACAGGTTTCATTTTGAATGCTTGAAACAATCAGAAACCAGGGGACTGTGGGGAATTTCAGTCGCAATATGCGCCTGGTTCTATTTCTTTGTGCGAATGATGTAAACATATAAATCGGTTTTCTGCACACGAATCTGCAGGTTCTTGGCCTATCACTGAAGGGTATGGTGGAAAATTTACCTTACCAGTTGCCACATCGCAGCTTTCTACAGTCATATTCTGTGCCCTTACCGAGTCGCGTCCGCTGATATAGTCGTACGTCGAGCCCTACCTAAGTATTCTGTACTGATGTGCAATCAGCCGGTGCGGATGCAGTGATATTCTTCTCAGCGCTCGACTTTTCCGGAGGCTATGCGATAACAGGTATTCTCGAAACTGCGGACAGAAACGACTAACTGCTTTGAGTAGATAGTAGCATCATCGAGCGATAACGTGATGGTGACGTCCAGTCGCAGCCTGGCGTGATCATATCGACAACTGCCAACCTTGTGGCCATGCACCAGCCCACCGTTGTCATCAAACTTGCACTCACTTCATGTTTATGTACTAGGCCTCTAGTGTAGAGTCTGCATACTGTGGGTTGGATCACGACTCCTCTCACATGCACTGCCCCTTCACCACCCACCACTGCTTCTGTCTTGGCAAATGTGTAGCACCTTACTCACATTACGACGGCATTCTCGATGGACCAGATGTCTAGAAAGCTGATCACAAAGCTGGTGATACACTTTCCGTAACCTTGGGCCCTCAAGGACATCCGCGCTGTTATCTTCAACGGATGTTGGCAAAGTCGCGGCCAGCGATGGCGCCGGCACGTTCACTAGACTTCATGATCTTCATTGAAAAAAGTATCATGGACATTAAGTGTTATCTGTGTTGGGTAGCAGAGGGACTGCTGGACCATATAGTCAGTTAGGTTTTGTGCTGCAAGCATGATCTTTGACAAAAATCTGCTAGGACCTGGCCTCCGCACGTCGGCACCAAGACCGGCGTTTCCGTCTTTAACAGTGCCATTGTACTAATTCAATTAATCGATGCTACGTGACGAGTAGAGTGACATCGTTATACCTTGATTGCAGGCATCCTTTGTAACCACAAGTAGTTCTTGAATACAGATGGAACTTGAATTCCCGGTTGATGACTTGCGAAGACAGACAACAACTTACGGGTATGCAACGGGATGATTCTGCTGGAAATAAAGGAAGAATAAGCGCACCAACACTCGACAACTCGCACCTTGGCTGAGAATCCATAGTACTAGGGGGAGAACTATACAGCTTCAGACTGGCCAGTACAATGGCATACATGGGTCAAGAGTACACAAACCGTCGACACTTGGCTAACCAAAAGCCAACCAAGGAAATAATAGACGTGCTTCATTTGTGCTCTACAATATATGGCTTGCCAAGATGTCTTTTCTGCCTAGGATCTCCGAGGGCTGCAAAATTGAGGCATATTTTGTTAGCAGCAGAATGACCCATTGCACATTGAGGTAAAGATGATAATGAAATTTTGATGCAGACGCATTCTACAGTATGCTAAGACGCACGCTGGCTTGAAGGTCGCAAAGGTTTTTTTAGGGGGTGCCCGCTTGGTATGTTGGGATCGAAGTGGGACGTGACGGGGTTTGCGCAGGTATTGCGTTGAGGAAGGCTCGGAATAAGCGGAACTGCTTGGGTAATCAGCCGTCGCCGGCCGAGATGTTCCGCTCATTTGGAGCCAACTCACGCTCACCATCCCACATTTTCTCCCTGCGCAGGTGCGTTTTCCTCTGTCTATTGTTTGTAACACCTCTAATCATATTGTTACGGCCTTTACTATGTGGTCCGTTCAGAAATTATTGCCTGCGACCCTGCATTATCCGGTCGGATAGAAAAGGCAATACCATGGTTTCTCCTACCATTAATGTGCGCTGCTGCTTTTGTTCCATTGGCAATAAACTTTGCCCATGTATTGTAAACCTGGTATCCTGCAGGTTGTCCGATACACCGCACTCCTCTCGGGAGTCTTTTACGGCATCGCTCACCGTCGGACACTTCAAAAAGCACATGACGAGGAGAAAATCCACCATGCAGTGCACGAGCGGGAAGCACTCATAAAGCAGGCAAAGGAAGCGTGGAAGAAGAAGCAGGAGGGCAACAAAGGCAGTGGTGGTGAGTTGGCATGTGTCCTCTACACTTGCTCCATGCTCTTGGGCTACAATGTAACGTGGCGGCATGCTCCACGGCGCGTTACCTTGTTGCGTTTTGAGTCCAGTACTGTCGTGCGTCACTGTGCATGGAGCTATGTTGTTCCCAACACTAGCAAAATCTTCTTTCACACTCCTACGTGTTTGTCATGTTCGCTCATCAACTTTTGAACCCGCATTCAGTCGTAACGGACCCAGACGACCCACGGTTCGATCTGGAGAAGCTGATTGCGAAGTGGGAACATGATTCCCAGTAACTGCATGTCCTCTACCGCATTCACTTATTAATATAGAACAATCTTGGAGGCCGGTGACGTATCAACAGACACAATGTATTCCGTCACCATTCAATATTCCATCCTTCTCGTGCTGCCTTATTCTCCGTACATGCATATAATCCCTGGATGAAAGTAGGGATAAAGGGGGCATCCCATTGTGCAATTGTTGTATCGGACATTCTCTGTGGCGCCATGAGAAAGACGTAATAGAGTATGAACGCGCTGTCTGACGCGCCGTGTTTGCCACCGTGACCGCGACTTAATTTTCCACCACTGTTCCGTATCAGTGTATAACCCATAGAGCTCCACACGTTCCTATATCTATATCTATCCTCAGACGTGAACATAGTAGTATGAAGCCAACAGTGGCAGAAGACGACTACGAGGATGCAGAAGAGGAGAACAAATTAATCAACGAGGTCGGCTCTTCGCCTACCCGCATCTGTAACATGTTATCAATTGTTGATGGTCTTACTTCTCACAGGAGTACAAAACATGGTAATTTCGTCCACCAGGGTTCATCCCAGTCCTAGATACTGACCAGACGTCGTCTTGAAGGAAGAAAAACGCACCGTACCTTTACGATATCGTGATCACGCATGCACTTGACTGGCCAAGCCTCACCTGCCAATGGTTCCCCGACCGTGAAGCGTAAGGTGTCAGCTTCCTGCAACCCAAAAGCTAGCATCGTTTACCCACATGTCAGGCACGCCAACAAGCCGTACACGACGCACCGCCTGCTGCTAGGGACACACACATCGAAGCAGGCCCAAGACTACCTGCAGATTGCCACCGTGCAGATACCGAAACGCGATGGGCCCGGCGCGGACACACTTGACCGCGCAGACTACGACGACGAGCGCGGCGAGCTCGGCGGGCATACACTCCCACCGCAGCCACGCATTCAGGTCATTCAGCGCATTAACCATCAGGGCGAGGTGAACCGCGCGCGGTACATGCCACAGAACCTAGACCTTATTGGGACGAAGGCAGTCTCAGGAGAGGTGCTCGTGTTCGACCGCACGAAGCACGCGAGCGAGCCAGAGCGTGGTGGGGTTTGCAAGCCCGACATACGCCTGGTGGGGCAAAAGAAAGAAGGGTGAGTGCGCCTTTTGTGGGTCTGGCGGTAGAGGTGTGTGGTCATAGCTAGTGCTGGGACGATGCAGGTTTGGACTGGCGTGGAACCCAAACAAGGCAGGACACATTCTTGGCGCATCTGAGGACGCGACGGTGTGTCATTGGTGAGTGGTGCATCGTTGCTCTCGTCAGAGTTGTGATAGATGGGGCTATAGGGACATCAACGCATATTCTAAGGCGAATACTTCGGTCGAGCCACTGAACGTGTTTGATGATCATGCATCTGTTGTTGGCGTATGTCTACTTCTATTATTCTCTTCAGACAAGTTCGTTTAGTCCGAGTGACACTCGCAGGACGTAGACTGGCATATGACCAAGGAGGATGTTTTTGCTAGCGTTGCAGACGATAAGATGCTAAAAATGTATGTGAGCAATGTCTCGCTGTCTATGTCCCTGATTCTACGTTGCATGCAGCTGGGATACCCGACAGAAGACCCCGACATCATCCATTGCTGCACACGAGCAGGAGATTTTGGCAGTGGCATTCAGCCCTGCAAGTGAGCATCTATTGATCACAGGCAGCGCAGATAAAGTAAGAACGATCGTGATGCATGATCTCACAGAGTACCTTACCTCACAATTCTACAGACGATCGTGTTGCATGATATTCGTGCGCCAACGAAGCGATTGCACGTCTTCGAGTCCCACACCGATGAAGTGCTCCACCTTGCATGGTCTCCACACAGCCCAACCATTTTTGCATCCGCCTCGGGCGATCGACGCATCAACATTTGGGATCTGTCCCAAATTGGCGTGGAGCAAACGCCTGACGACCAGGAGGACGGGCCTCCTGAACTCGTCTTTGTGCATGGCGGTAATGCCTTCCCTTTCTTCGACCACACCATAGCTTACGATTTGACACATTCCGTAGGACACACCGCACGTCCAAGCGACTTCTGTTGGGCGCCCGGCGAGGCAGAAACGTGGACGGCGGCAAGCACGTCAGAGGACAATGTTGTAATGGTATGGCAGCCGACAATGCGTGTGTGGGCAGGAGACGAGGCACGCGTGGATGAGCGGGAGTTGGAGGGCGATACTATGGAGGGCATTGAGAGCACCAATAACGGCGATGCATTATCGGCACGCGAGCGCAGCGCAGCGGGCAGCGGCACGCAGAGTATGAGCATGAGTGCGAGCGTAAGCGTCTCTGGCGCAGACATAGAGGATGACAGCTGAGCTGTACTTTGCCCCCTACTTACCATTTGTCTGCGCAGATATGTTTGACTGCTAACTAGGATTTCAGGATACCGGTCGTGGATTATATGATTGTGAGAACAAATGAATCAAAAAGGTGTAGATAAAGAGAGGCTGTGAGACTGGTGTTGTACGAGTACAGTGATAATATTCCGTTCCTTGGCATGACGAATCGCGAGTACTGGGTTACGACCCGCGAGATGCAGGCTCAGTTAGATGTGCCGGCAAGTTCGTTAGCCATGCTGAAGGGATTTTGGATAGGCTACAGGAAGACGAGTCGAGCGAGCTCAAAGACCACTGGGCAGCAAGGGTAAATCAACATACTGTGCCTCCAAGAGGAACTGGCAGACGCACCTCCGCCGATGACAACGAATAAGACGATGGCTAGTGCCCAGAGGCCCACCGGGGTCTGCTTCATCAATTTCTCCTTCCGTGAAGGGTTGACAGGGTTTTTTCCCTCACGCGCCTTGTTCGTGAACTGCAAGTTCTTAAGGCGGATATCGTGTCGTGTGGGCTGTCAGAGCGGGACAGGCGTGAATGGGCGCGAGGAGTACAAGACGATGGGGGAAAACGCACCATGGTGAGGGAGGGGGATAAGGAACGACTGGGTGAGGTAGAAGGGATATACTTATAGAAGTCAAGACAAATGTGCGGTGAGTCTAACGTGGGTGGCGGTGAGTTGTTTGGTCTTGTGTACCAAAGGCTTCGAGATCAAATAGCGAACAACAACATCTTGAAATCTCAGACCTCAGATTCGATGATGGTCACCTGCTCTTTGATTCGAATTTGACTATTCAATAGCATACGAGTCGGCTGGGCTATCAGTAATGGCTAAGGGGAAAAGGATCACACTCAAAGCCGCGCTTTCTTCCCAGCAATCTAGGCTCAAGAAGAAGCAGGCCCAGCAGGCCGCACAGGTCGCGGGGAAGCAGAAAATGAAAGTCAGCTCTGGCACCCACAGAAATGAAAAGAGCACCAGCACCAGCAGCAGCCGCAGAGAAAATCCACCAGTACGCTCGACGATCCCTTTCCTCCCCACAAATTCGATTCTCCTCGTCGGAGAAGGCAACTTTTCCTTCGCCCGCGCACTTGTCACACACCCGCCTGCACCGCTCGCACATCTCCCCACGCGCAACGTCACTGCGACCGCGTACGATTCTGAGGAGGTGTGCTATGCGAAATACTCTGATGCCGCGGACTGCGTGCGCGCGTTGCGGGACGCGGGCGCGGAGGTGCTGTTTGGTGTCGACGCGATACGCCTCGAGCGGTGTGCCGCGCTCCGTAGACGCCGCTTCGATCGTGTGGTGTGGAATTTCCCGCACGCGGGTGAGTCGTGTTGCGTCTACGCGTAGGATCCGGGGCTGATCAGTGTGCGTCAAGGGAAGAGCATCACTGACAGGGACAGGAATATCCTGTCAAATCAAGTGCTTATTCTGGGCTTTCTGCGTTCAGTAGCGGGGTTTTTGGTCCCGGGCCCAGTGCCGCAGGTCACACAGTCAAGAAAGCGCAAAAATATTTCCAGCGATGATGAGGATGAGGGAGAAGAAGAGCGGGACGATGGAGACGACGAAGATGCTGCGATGCCAGAGAGTACACGCACGCGGGGTACGATCCTCATTACGCTGCGAAATGTCCCTCCTTACACAGAATGGTCAGTATTTCTTGTCTAACCCGTCCTGCGTCTGACCTAGAGTTGATGCCGCTCGCTCTGGCAGGGATGTACCTAAGCTAGCTAAACATCCGCCGCCGCGTTCCGTGGGCGAGAAGCTCAACCCGTGCTACACGCTACTGCGGTCATTTGTATTTCGGAGGAGCGACTGGGAGGGCTATGAACATCGAATGACTAAAGGCGAGAGAGTGCATGGTGCAGGAAAACCAGGCGAGGGTGGGGAGGATCGGACATGGGAGTTCTGTTTGAAGGATGGGGCATAGTTTTTGTATCACTTGTCTGAATGCCGTGCTATTCAAGATATCATTTCTGCAAACACACATCCTTACAAATATATTCTCCCACACCCTACAGTTGTTACCCGTTTGTTTTGGGTTTCATTATTGTCTATCAAAGACACAGTCCCTATGTTTCAATGCATCTGGAAAAGCCTCCTCTGCCCGCCTAGGTACGTAGTCGGGGAGATGGCCATCTACTATGGTCTCTCATGCCAGTGGCACGAAGTCCATAGAAGTTCGTGGACATGGGATAATCAAATGAACAAAGGCTCATGTCCAAAAGCACAATCTCATAACGGGAGACGGGTGGTAGTAGATACGCAAAGACCGCCAGAGGACCTGCCTTCCGGATTGCTTGGCGGCGGATCCGTTGAATTGGATGGCGGCGACGACCATTTGAATTGGGAGCTTGAGGCCCGGTGAAGGCCTTTCAACGGCACCTCCATGCTACCCTCATGTCATCGATCTAATATCCCAACCCGACCACTCTTACACAAGCTTGACATCCAGGTTTTGTGTTATGTGCCCAGAAAAACCGGAATATGGTGATAATGTCAATACGTGACTGAAAGCAAGCTTATCATTCATTGCTTCAGTCGAACACATCGTGCAATGTTCAGAGTAAAGGTGATGAAAAAGAAAAAAGTAAGACACTGGTGCAGGGCCCACCGATCAAATGATAGTCTCCCTATGGCACGTACAAAGCCTAGTACAGCGATCATCATGTGTGATGGCCAAGACAGGAGGGAGGGCCACATTGCAAAAAAGGTGCACCCAGCATCTCATGAGGAGCATCCGTTGCGTGTCATATGTTGGACACTCCAGAACGACGTACTATACCATCTCTTTCAGTGAGCCACATGACGGACAGTGTGCGGATGCTGATTTTGGATACGATGCAGGTGGAGATGCGGTGAGAAATGGTAAATACACAACGGGAACTCAGGAGAAGCAGCCTGGCATCCCCCCCCCAACGAGATTGGAGTTCAGGGTGTTCCACTATCGGAGAGCCGCGACGCTGAGTGGCAAGAACCTCTGCAAAATGGCTGGCAGACCTCCTCGAGGGAACAGATGTCCTGCTGCAGCTTTGTTGTGGCGGTGTTGGCAAGCCTGTGACCCCGTCACTCAAAGCAACATGATCTGCTGTCTGGAGATGGATGTCATCTTCAGGTGGCGCGCAGCACGTTGTAGAATAGCCTTGATGAGATATTGACAGGAACCGGTGCGGTGAGAGAGCAAAACCTTCACAGGCCTAGTTGTGGGTTGACGAATGGTGTGTTTCACCCTTCAGATCAATTCTAGAGCTAGGAGGATGCCGACAAGCTCGCTATCGTAGGTAATGTGAGTAGTGAGCTGACTCGGTTGGTAGTGTGAAACACGATGGATCTGTCTTCTCTGACCCACACCTTCCCGCAATAGTCAGAGCCGTCACAACATGTATGGGTACCACCGTATCCATGTTGCGCTTCTAAGTCGGCCGCTATGGACACCTCCTTCGAGTCAGCGAGTAAGACATCGAGTGGCGGTGTATGAGCAGGGTGTCGTGTGATGCGACGAATGACTTCTGCTACGGCCATCAGGTCAATGCGGTAAATGCAGAAGATATGATAGGTTATAGTGAGTCTCTGGTTCTGTCAGTCACAGCACTTGTGTTTCCGTTGCTTATGCGCGTCCGAGTCTGCCGAGCCGTGAGCGGAGTTTGAATGCTCACTGTCTTCATGCTGTCCATTCGACCACCATCACTGCGCTCGTCGATGCTGCCAGCCTGTCACAGACACCATGCTCGTTCATATGCTATCTCGGTGAGGCCTCCCAGGGTCTACCCCCAAAAGTCCGTTCCGCGCGTCTATTCGGTGAGAAAGACGTTCCTCTATAATCAATATCTGCGGTTCCTTGAGACCAGTACGAACCGCCCAATCATCTTTCTCCAACACGATAAATTCAATGCCTTAAATCTCATCAAGCTGCGTTGTGCCATCGAAAAGGCTGCAGAGAAGCATGTCACGCCTGCGCCATCGCTCGCTAACCCGGGGCCCGCGCCCATGCCCACGGAGCCGCCAGCCCTCCCGACACTCTCCATCATGCGGACGTCTCTCTTTGGCGTCGCGCTACGGAACTACGCGCCGCTGGACGCGACAGTTACTGCCGAAATTGCGCAGACGGTGGAGAAAGGGTTCGCAGTACTCGTGCTACCGTCACTGAACCCGCCGATGCTGAACGCGGTTCTGCGTGCGATGGAGCGCACAATGCCGCTGCCAAAGCGGCCGACGGAGGAACAGCTAAAGCAGCGCGCGCTGGAGGCCGCGGCGGACCCACGGAACCCGGGGCGGCGCGTGAAACGGCAGCGGCCGACGTTTCAGCCGGTGCTGAAGGTGATGGGTGCGCTGATCGAGGGGCGGGTATTCAAGGCGCAGGGCTTGTCAGACATCGCGAAGCTGCCGACGCTGGAGACATTGAGGGCGCAGATTATAGGGGTATTGAGTAGCTCGGCGACACAGCTTGCGGCGGTTACGAGTGAGGCGAGTGGAGGAAAGCTGGCGAGGACACTTGAGGGACTGAAGAAGGGTCTGGAAGAGCAGCAGAGTGGGCCCGAGACACAAACCTCATGATGAGCATTGGTGTTGGAATCTCTTAGAAAATCTTCGCTGTTGCTTTATACATCCATACCACACGCAAAATTTATCATTAGAGGTATTCTTCGTTTGCTGCCATTGTGCTAGAAAGGTGCGCCTGAGAGGCTCGAATACATTGCGATCACGCACAGGAGGGTGCGGAACGAAGTCGGAGAATGAAAGCCACGTGTACGAGGCCGGCAAGCTTCCGGCGTTGTTGCCACTAACATTGACTCGCTGGTCATCGCTGGCGTCTTGGAGAAGGAGTTGTTCGACGAGACTGCGGCAGCGACTTCAGATGTGTGTAGCTCGATCATTGTCCTGCGCGTCAGGGACGACATCGCTGAAAATGTGTAACTTAGGGATGAAGATGACTCTTTTCTCTATGGCGAGTCTATCACCGACTCAACGTCGACACCTGCCACGGATACTCAGAGCGCTCTCGTCTCACCTGTGCAAACGACCGGTAAGGACCCTTCTACGACGTGTACGAGGACCTGTATCCTATACCCCCATGAATATATCTCGTTTTCGTGCTCATTTCTTCTTTCACTGCGTGCGCGTGCCTAGTACCCCAACCGTGAGTCCACTACAGTTTACTAAGCCACACTTCCTTCAACATCTCATAATCTTCTTTGACTCGTAGACCACCTTTCAACAATAGGGAGTCGTCTGTAGGCTCCGTTGCACCGCCTGAAGTCAAGAGCGAGGGGCCCAGTCGCAATGGCAGCGCAGATAGAGGTACGGAATTGGAAGAGGTAGATGAGGAAGCAGGCGAAGCCGAGGAGGAAGGAGACGATAGCGATGATGTATGTACTCTTTCCTGGCTTTGCTACTGTCCTCTTGACAGGGTCTTTCAGGATGTCGAGTTTATTATGGAGCCCACACCTCGCTCTCTGGACCTACGGTGCGTTCCCGACACGCATATATCCATCCTACCCGACTCTAACCTGATCGCAGACAAAACAAGCCTAGCACCGCACGCTCTACGAGCGCAACATTCACCCCTTCAAAAGGTTGTTTCTTTCGTTTATCGCATTCGCATAATTCTGACACACGTAACGCAGCGCCCCAGCAACCAGGGCCCTCGTTAACGACAGAGTACACTCCACGCGAGCGCGGGGGTCTCACCAAAGCTCCCATCCACCCGCCGCCCCCCTCGCAACCTTCACAGTCCCCCCAGGCTGAGGACGTGCAGCCCATGCTCGAGGACGGGCCGGATCCCTCGACACTCCCGCCTGTGACGGCTCCACCAACGCACCCTTCCATCAACCCATCCTTACCGGGTACCCTCGACGGGCGCTCTATCCTCGAGGTCGACCTCGCGAACATGGCGGAGAAGCCGTGGCGCCGCCCGGGCGCAGACATCAGCGACTGGTTCAACTACGGCTTTGATGAGCTCAGCTGGGAGGCATACTGCTTCCGCCGGCGCGAGGTCAGCGAGCTCGCAGGCGTACTCAAGGCGAACGTGCTTGTGCGTGTCTGCCCACTCTTCGTCTTTCCACTCTCCTGACATGTATATCCGCACAGAACTTCTCCGGAATGCCTGAAGACCAACTCGCGCAGCTTCCACCCGAAGTGCGCACGATGGTGATGGCGGGTGCGGCTGCGATGATGTCGAACGGGGGTGCGGGCGGGTCGATGATGGGTACGATGATGGGCCCGGGCGATATGGGCATGCAGCCGATGATGGGGCCCGTTATGGTCGGCATGGGCGGCGAGCTTGGTATGGACGGGCAACAAGCCTCGGGCGACCAAGGTGGGCTCGGCGTCGGCGTCGATGCATTCGGTGGGGGGCAGGGCGGGATGGGTATGCCACCGGGTATGGGCATGCCAGGCGAGTACGGCATGCAGGTGCGTCCATCGTCTTCCCGTGCGTCTGGTCGTGTGGATTGGGCGTGCTGATGCGTGCACAGGACCCGAGCGTGATGCAGCAGCAGATGTACCAGAACATGGAGGCTACTGCCGCGTCGACGCCTGTACCCGTGGGCAACGTCGGCGGGGGCGGTGGGGTGGGCAATATTGGCAGTGGAGCGCGTGGCGGCACGCCGGTGCCGTTCCGCGGGCGCGGGATGGGCATGCGGGCGCGCGGAGGATACGCCGGGCGCGGGCGAGGTGCGCATTTCCTCCTCGATGCTTCTCTGTCTTACTAAACTCACGCGGGCAGGCATGCCGAGCGTCCCGGTGCGCCCAGCGTCGCCGCTGCCGCCGAACGTACCCACGGGGCCGCGCAACCAGAACAAGTACAAGGACCGGGACAACAACGCGCCGGCAGTCGAAGGCCTGGACTATGGCGGTGGGGGCGGGGCGGGGGCGGCTGCTGGTGCTGTAGCACAGGATCGGGGGAGCGGGACGCCTGTGGCGGAGCTCGACGAGCGGGGCAGCCGGTGAGCCGGCATTTCTTCTCTTTCGCACAGGGGGGTGCGCTTATGTGTCTGGGGGTGCAGGAAGAGGCGGGATCGATCGCCGGGCGAGGACCGTAGGGAGGCGAAGCGCCGGTGAGCGGGCGTGTGGTAGCGCGGTAGTAACTTTATACTTGCGCCGCGTACTATACGAGTCGTTAGATTGCGTGTATCTATTCTGTTTCCGAAGTGATTGGTCTCGGGCTCGTTATTGAGTGCAGCGTGGCTCACAGTAGCTGAGAATACATCGCGCATAATAAGTGTATTTAACCTAGGGACAGAGCCGCGGCACATATAACCTAGCCGCATGTCGGATTATAATAGTGTAGACGAAAGAGACAAAAACCCCAAACCGCACATCAGGACGCGGGAAAAGGCAGGGTACGTGGCAACCGCAGCACGGAAGCCCCGGATGTAATGTCATGTCGTCGACGCGGTCGCCGCACGCGCATTCGAGCGGGCGCTGCCGCCGCCACCGCCGCCACCACCTCCAGCGCCCGAGCGCCGCTTCGTGCTGCGCGACCCGCGCTTATTGTTGCGTTTGCTCTTGCACGCGTTACAGTACCACGTGCCGGCGGGCGGCACGGTGAGGCCTGTGCACGTGAGGTGAAACTGCAGAGAACAATCCCATCAGCACATCCACGCACCCGAACCCGCGAGGATTCCCAGCAGCACGAGGAAAGAAAAAGAAGAGAAAAGAGAGACACGCACCCACTCGCGCTCGCAATCCTCGTCATCACACGCGATCATCTCGCCGTAGCTCGGCCCGTTGCACCAGCAATACGTGCGCCCGTCGTCCCCCTCCGCCTCGCCCTCACCCGGCTCCGCCTCCTGCCCCGCGCCCACCGCCATGCCGATGCCTGGCCCCACGAGCATGGACGCGGGCGGCGCACGCGCGACGGGCATGCCGGGGCCCTCGAGCTGCGTGTGCGGCGGGCCCGCCCAGCCGAACGGCGGGGGCGGCAGCGAGGGGTGGCTTGTGGGCGGCGGCGCGGGGGGTGCGCGTTTCGCGGGCGGGCGCGGCACAGGCGCGTGTGCGGGGACGGGCGCGGGCGCGGTGTGCGGCATGTGCGATGCGACAGAGAGGACGGACTCGGCGGGCGAGGCGGCGCTGGGGGTGAAACAGGCTGCGTCAGTTGGGGGAGCGGGGCAATGAAGGGTGCGACGCACCGCCTGGCGCGATTTGCGTTGCGCGGCCGCGAGGAGTTGCTTGGGACGCCACTGGCGTCGGGAGGCGCGGTGGGTGGCACGGCGGTGGTGGGGACGGCGGTGGCGGCGGCGGCGGCAGTGGTAGCAGCAACGGCGATGGCGGAGGCGGCCAAGCCGCCGCCAGATCTGTCCTTGCGTGGGGTGCGCTCGCCATCGTCGTCACGTGGAGCGCGCTTGCGCTTGGCGGGGGTGGGCTGGTCAGACGCGCCGCCGAGGAGAGCACCGCGTCGGCGGCGGCCACTCTCGTACATGGTGAGCGGAGCGTAGGAGCGTGGGGCGACATGTGGATAGATGGTGCGGCGGGCGAGGGCAGCGGGGTCGAAGGCAGGGACGCGGGTGAGAAGCGCGGTGAGGTGATCGTGGTGCGCGCGGAGGCCGTCCGCGGCTGCGCAGGCGACGCGGATCTTGTCCTCGCCGCCGAGGCGTAGGCGTGCAGCCTCCTCTGCGATCTCGGCGAGGAGCCAGAGACGCTCCTCGCGCGAGGGCATGGGGGCGGGGGAGGCGGAAGAAGGTGGAGGGGCCTCGAGCATGGCAATGAGGCGGTTGATTTTTGTGGTGAGGGAGTGGACAGAGGCGGAGAGGACGGCGTCGAGCTCGCGCAGGTCAGCAAAGTGGTGGGAGAGATCGAGGGGGAGAGTGTCGAGATTGTGGGTGTACTCGGAGAGGAGGGAGAGGGAGTGGGCGGTGGTCAGGGCGGAGGGGTTGGTGGTGGTGGGCGGGGCAGCGAGAGAGCTCGATGTGCGCTGGGGCATGGTAGGCAACAGGCGGGAGGGAGCAGAAGGGCGAGGAGGTGGAACAGAAGAACCTCAATCGCTGGGAAATGTCCGTCCCCCCCGGCTGCGGCGGCCCGCGCTCCCTGGTATCTTGAGTTGATATTATTGTAATTGACCGACCAACAATCAGTTCTCTTGTTATGCAATGGCCAGTTTCATCTGTATACAGGTGTAGCAAAAAAAAATATAACGATACAGTAGTGGATACGTGTGCCAAGTCAATACAAGTTGAGGTATACATAGGTGCCAAGATGCGTGCGGGCGACGTGGTCAACACCCCTCCTCTCCGACCAACTCAATGTGCGGTGAGAAACCCCTCTTCCCGTCTAGTGTCCTGCTGCGGGGACCGCAAATCTACTTCTTCGTGGACTTCTTTGGGGTGCTGGTATTGCCCTGTGTGCCCTGCGACCGGCTGCTGGTGTGCAAGGAGCTGAGGGCAGCGAGCATAGAGAACTGATCACGTGGGGACGGGTGGAGCGTGGCAAATGCGTGCGGTGCGCTGGGGCTGGTAGGGAAGAAGCAGAACGCTGAGGACGTGGAGTTGAAGGACATGGTGCGTGCGTGCGTGCGTTTATGCGTTGCCTAAGCGTGATGCGTGTGCGTGTATGAGTGAACACGTGTGTGGGTAGGTGGGCGGATGTGTGTGTGCGACGCAACGATGTTAATTGTCCTCGGCACGAGTTACGAAGCGCGAAGACAGAAGGTGTGCAGCCGGAGCAGGGGCAGGGGCAATGGCAAGATTACAGCGTTTATTGAGAGGAAGTGGGATGTAGGCAAGCCTGACTGAAGAGGATAAGCGTCGAGGGGGCCCTAATATGAGAGGCGTGGTATTGTGAAGGGTTATTGTTGTGTGCGCGAAGAAAGACAACCTGGCGGACATGTTCGCTATTGTTTGCTGGGTTATATATGGCAGTCCGAGGACGAGGGGCTGCAGTGGCCATCGCTAAAGCCCTGAGCAATATCCATACGCAGTACAAGGCCGCTTGACCATCTTGGACGCTCCCTTTGTCCGCATCAGGGCTACAGGCCCCGCCCGGTCCTCCTCTGCTGAGGTCAGCAACCGAGGCCTCTCAGAATACAAGACCTCCCTGTTCTGTCCCCGCCACCTGACCCTCCGCATCTTGTAGGACTTGTGAGAACTACCTCCCTGGTCAGCAGGCCCACACCCAATCAAAATCACATAAAACTTTGATCCTTCGCCTGCGATATAGCCAAATTACAAGCAAACCCCGACTGAATTACTATTTCCGGATGCAGACAATGCAGTATCTACATTCAACAGTATGCAGCGGCCAGCGTGTGGCCATCTGCGCCATTCTTAGAGTGAAACAAACCACCTCAGGCACGGTGGTAACGTAGATTAGACAGATCCTTAGACACTATCACCTCATTGCTTTGTTCTCTGGAAAATAAAATCACAGCCTTGGGGTGATTCTGGTCAACCGGAGTTATGCATTACGGGCCGCTGTAGAACAGTATTGAACGATTGCCTGTTTTGTGACATGGCACATAAAGTCTTTTGTGCAGAAAACCGTCGCAAGAAGTCGTGATCGTAATATACCTCTATGTTCGACAGGATACAGTGTTGTTATGCCGGGGGTGCAGGTATCATATGACGTCTGGATTCAAACGTAGGAATGTGAGCGTTAAAGAGAGCGAGAGCAGACACGGGAAAGCGAAGGCGGACACAGGAGCACGAAAGCGGGCACGGGAACAACAAATGAGTGAATGCCGCGGGCGAGCGAGGATGCGGAGTGGAGTAAAGGAGTGTGTGAGCCACAAAAAAAGTGTGTATGATTGCAATTGGCCCTGCTGTGCGGGCGGGGGGCGGACAACAAGAATATAAAACGCAGCACGCTTGTGTGCGTGCGACCGACTGGCAGGCAGAGCAAGAACGGAACGAAAAGCAGCGTAACCCACATGAAAAAGGGTCAATCAATAGAGAAATAAACACCGGGAGAGGACGCGGGCCAACACGCACTCTGCATGTACGACGCAGATAAGATATTGGTCTGCACTCCGCATATCACAGGCACAGAGCCCGCAGGCGCGCCTCCCAGTAAATACACTACTAAACCCAAGATAAACACAAAAAGCGGGAGGAACAGTCGTAATGCATGCGAAGTAGCGCGCGGAACCGGGACCGGCGGGCAACGAGCTACAGCAGCGCATCATTGTCCCTCCCCGTCTCGACCAGCTTGCGCCACTCATGCCGCCACCCCTGCATCTTCGCCCGCAATGCCTTGTTCGCGAGCACTTTCTCTATCCAGCGCAGCAGCACGTCCTCATCCTCCGGCACGAAAAACGACGACAGCAATGACAGCACCGTCTCGAAGTTCGCCTGGCTCGACGTGATGTGGCCTGGACAAGGTGAGACACAAAATGAAACAGCCATCAGCTCGCTGAATTGACAGAAGCGGAGCGGCCGCACGCACTTTGGTACGCCCACACGACCGCGAGCGCGACGACGACGAACAGGTCCTGGCCTTCGAGCAGGAACGCGTCCCACAGCCGCAGCAGCGTCTGGAACGGTATCGAGTTCGCAAAGAGCGTGATGTACCACTTGGTCGCGTATGCTGTCGTCGAGACCATGTGTCGCTTGAACGCCGCGTACACGTCCGGCAGTAGTTCATGCATCACACGCTCCTGCACGTATATCGCCTCGAGCAGGCCTGGGAACCCAGGGCTGAACACCGCGTGCATCCCATAATCGTCGTGTAGCCGCACTAGCGCCGCGTACGCCCGCGCTGGCTCGAAATAGCACAGTAGCATCGCGGCCAGCGGGCCCATCCCCTGGCAGTACCCGCATGCCTCGCACCGAAGCGAGAACGAGTGCAGCACATGGAACAGCGACCGCTGTCTACCCGTCACACACCTCGCGTCAGCGATCCTACGCACACACCGCGCAAGGGAGGACGACTCACCCCTGCCCGTACCGCGTGCGGAATAGTATATGCCCGCTGATCGTCCGCGGCACATCCAGGTCGATCTGCACATCGTATTTGGACGCACGCTCCAACGCACGCTCGTACTCCTCCTCCAGCGCGCGCTCGTCCCTGCCTGCATGCCGCGTAAACAACATCGCCCACACGGCGCGGCGCCAGCGGTCGGGGATGCCCTTGTATACGCGCTGGCGCAGCTTGTGCTCCTTAACCGCCCGGACGCCCCAAACTGCGACGTTCTTGCCAGGATCGCGTGCGCGTGGCTCGAGCATCCTGCCCCATTTCTCGACGCGTGAAATCTCGTGCACTGGCGGACGCGGCTCGGGCATGTAGGGGAGCCTCGGCGGTGTTGCGGGCCCGGCCGTGGTAGCGGTGCGGGTGAGGGGGCGCTGCAACACAGCACATGGGAGGGCCACAAGGCGGTCATGCGAGGGGATTGTGAAGAAGCCGTAGCTACAGGTGTGCTCAATGTGTGCAGGTGGGGACGTGTAATGGGCAAAGAAGAGGGGCTTACCGGTCGAGGCTCGAAAGAAGCGCAATTTCCTGCGAGTTGAGCTCGCGACGCTTCTCGGCTGGGTCAGCAATGGCACCCGCAGCGCGCAGCGTGCTCTCGCGAGTTCCGCCGATGCGTGCGCGTGTGCGCTCGACGCCCTCATCATGGCCGTCTCCCTTGACGCCATACATGTCAAGAGCGGCGTAAGTGCTACGCACATGGAACGAGTCCGCATCCTCGCCCTCAGTGGGCGTCAGCGAGAGCTTGCTCGTCTGTTTGCTGAGCGGAGAGTGAGTGTATGCCGAGCCCGCAGGCGAATTGCCTGACGAGGAGAGGTGGGAGGTGGCCTGTATTTCGCTGGCGAGCGTGGAGGAGTGTCTTGGATTGGGGCTGGAGTTGGAGGCGATAGAGCGACGTACTGGGGTTGTCGATGAGGGAAGGCTGGACGATGGGCTGAGGCGTCGCAGGCGGCGTGATGATGACGGGTCAACATGTGTGTCAAGGGGTGCGTGGTTATCGGGCGTGTGGGCATAGTTCTGCCGCAGAGAGGCAGTGTGCGCGGGCGCATGGGAGAGGCCGTCAGCTGGCATCGACAACTCGGACACGACACCGCTGGAGGGTGAATCGGTTTCGCTAGCGGAGGTGCGGCTGCTAGTCACGACGTCCACAGGGTCTGCACACTCCTTATTCGGGATGGGAACAATAATACGAGGTGATCTGGGATGGTCATGAGAGGACCGCACGGACGCGGAGCTGAGGACAGAGATGCGGCAGGCGGGAAAGTCTGCGGGGGGGAGGACGGCCTTGAGGGGGTTATCGACAGACCAAGATGTGCCGTCGCTGGCAGCACCACCATACATTGAGTAGATGGAGCCTATCTCCGAGGAGGAGCGATCAGGATCGACAGAGGACTGTGTGAGATCGGGGGTCGGGGGTATGGTGGAGGGCGGAGGACTAGGAGAGGTAGAGTAGCGATGGTGCGGCGAGGGAAGACTGAGGACGAGATATGAAGTCTCCATGCAAGCGGGCGGGGCGGTATTGCTTCGGTGATGGGGAAGGTGAGGAAAAACAGAAGCGAAGGAACGTGGGACGTTGGAGAATTATAAAGAGAGAGTGTAAGAAAGAGAGAGATCCCAGCCAGCCTCCTCCGGACTCGGCTGACCTCAGCGCTCCCATTTCGCCTCACTCGACATCACACTGGCAACCAGCCATGACATGATCAATATTGTTCTCTGCTTTCTGGCCACAGCCCCAATCACACACCTATCACTCTGCCACGCTCTGCACATTTTTCAATCACGTATGCTCACATCGGACATTACCTGACATTCTTAAATGATTGATCAATGTCCTCCTGTCTTTGCCCACGGACAACTATATACGCACTCCCACGAGTACGGAAATGCGAAGACGTACTGCTTGCCTTCAATAAGAGACAGCGAATTGCTTGTGTGACAAGGCCTTTTACTTTTGAGACTTTTGTGGCAATGTCATGTTTTTTGACCACTTTACATAATAGACAATGGGTTTTCAACGCTTAATAGACAGGTCTATATTGATGCAGTCCAACTCCTGATTCATTGCAAAAGTCTGGCATCAGATGACTGTAAAAAGCATACAGTTGGTGAAGATAACCGAGAGTGAAGCGAATGAAGGCTTCGTGGGTAACTTGAATGATTGTGCCTCAGATATGCTGCTTAAGAGAGATTACTTTCGAGAGAGCCCCTGACGCATCTGCAGAGCAGATAACTCACGAGCGCGAAGCCGACAACCTCTAAAAGGATAGTACGTCTACAGATATTGAGACGGTCAAATTGCTGAACATGTCAGTAATGTCATACATGTCACATAGTATGGCGGATGCAGTACTGTATAGACGCCACCCATCAGTTCTCCGCAACCTTGATCACAAGCTTGCCCGTCGTTTTCCCGCCCGCCTGTGTCAGGTCCCGGTGCGCCTGCTGCACGGCCTCCGCCGTAAATTGGTACTCCTGGAAGATGTTGATCTTCAGCTGCCCGTCCTGTACCAACTTCCACAGCTCTGCACCCCAGCGATCGCGCTCATCCAGTGTCACCGTGTAGGATCCCATCCTGGGACCGCCACACGTCAGTCGCACATCTGAGTGAATGAGCCTTTATATACGTACGACGGCCGCAGCAGCTTCAAGTTCTTCGGCGTCAGCTTGAACAGTGGTATAGGCGGGACGGCCCCAGACGCATTTCCGAATGACACCAGCGTGCCCTTGCGTCTGATCATCTCAAAATCGCTCTCGAACCTGCCCGACACGGCCTATCAGCCCGCCCGTCCTCAAGAGCACATTGTGCAGCGACTCACGTGTCCTTGCCGACACCATCGTAGATTACGTGCACGCCCTGCCCGCCTGTAAGCTCCAGCACGCGCTGTACCGTGTTCTCCTTCGGGTACAAAATGACGTGGTCTGCACCATGCCTGCGCGCGAGCTCTGCCTTGGCTTCTGTCGACGTCGTCCCGATCACCGTCGCCCCACGCCCCTTGGCAATCTGTGCCATTAGCAGCCCCACGCCACCCGCCACCGTATGGATCAGCACGGTCTCTCCCCGCTGCACGTCGTGCGACTCTGTCAGCAGTGAGAGCGTCGTGATGCCCTGCAGCAGCGCCGCCGCGGCCGTCCGCGGCGCCACCGCGTCCGGGACGGGATACAACTCGTCCCACGGCACCGCCAGATACTCCTGCAGGCTGCCGCTCCGTTCCTGCGAGTGCAGATCCTCGTCAGCCGTGCACGGTTATGTGGCGGGCTATGTGTGAAGAGGTGGAGGGGGCGGAGGATGAACGTTGATGGACGTGGGACTCACGACAGCGACCTGGGATCCCTTTTTGAAGCCCCGCTTCTTGTACTCCTCATTCTCGAGCACGGCCGGGTCCGTGGGGAGTTCCTCGATGATGCCCGCGATCTCCTTCGCTATTGGGAGTGGCAGGAAAGGTGGCGGGTAAAGGCCGCTCCTATCTCGCACATCAGCCGTCAGCCAGCCGTAGCGCAAGGCGAGGAATGTTAGAAGAGACGTGCTGTGCACCTCACGTATGTATCAATGAAGTTGACACCGGCATATTGTACCTGTGAGATGAAAATGCGTCAGTGCACGGGACTACGGGGCCACAGTTTGCGAGGCACCTTGACGAGGACCTCACCAGGCTTGGCCTGGGGGAAGGGTACGGCGAACTTCTCGATGGCGTCAACGCCGCCCGTCTGGCGGATGCCGATAGCGTGGATGGTGTTTGGATAATACATGTGTACGTTCGTGCTACAAGTGGACGAGATGTATCTGGGGAGTTGTATGGTGCGAGTGCTCGCGGTGCTGGTGCCGATTCTGCGTGCTAAGAGAGGGAGGCACAACACATGTACATGGGGCGGAAGGCGGCAACAGAAGGTGCTCGAATGTATTGGTTAAATGTGACGCCATCTGTTCTCATGTGTACAATGTATACATCTGGCGTTGACAAACACGCTTTCTTTGCTTCGTCAGCAGCCTTATAGCAGTGGGCGTTAGTCGAAGGTCAGACCGTTGAGCACAATCTCTCGGGTTTTGTAGGGGCGGTAGATAACCAGCGGAAGGTTACTACTATGATAAGAAACCACCAGGGGGGTCCGACGGTCCGCTCATGTCATCGAAACGGTGGCTCCTCACGAGTTGAAAGCACTCTGTGGCCCAGCTTATAGGCAAACACTATCTCGACTCAACCTGGTTAGGGAGGTCCCATCTACTAGTCGTTTGATACCACCAAATCTCACCGCTGGGTAGATGAATGTCGAGGCAGGATAGTGGTATTTGGAGTGCTTGATTCTCTTCAACGGCTGATTAAAGTTTAGTTGGTCAAAGTGTAGAAGTCATGAGAGTCTTGGATCCTAGCCCTTTAGCTCGAACGGTGTTCAGAAGAATACTGTGCAGGACAATGCAGAGTCTCCATGCAGAGTTCCAGACCCTTACCATTCACATTTGGCTTTGTGGCTATACATTTCAAGTTTGTTCCATGTTGGCAAATCATTGACCTTGTAATATGTTATAACAAAAGGCATGGAATATGTAGGATGACAATTGTCTGAGACTGTTCGTATACAACTCATGTTCTCTGAATTTGTTGCTTGACATTGAATAGTACAGCATGCCTAACTTCTCACCTGAAACAGGGGAAGACTGATGGGAGTCACCACAAAAGTACAGCATTGGCTATGTTGATCATCAACAAATTTGTGTGAACCTTGTTTTCCCTTTATGACATTTATGATCTATGCCTGAATAGGTGATGATGATACAAAGACTTATAAGGCCTTCTGTAGAATTGTAAGAGCTATATATAGAGGCCATCTGCATGGTGAAATTCCTGCATGCAGGATACAAACACAGCAGCATTGGGACCCCTTCCCGATGAACCAATAGACTATATGATCAGAATAGAACCATGCCAAGAGTCTATAATGAAAATAATCAAATGCTATTCACCCTGAGAATGTCCTATAAGCCAGGAAATGGGCATATATATGAAGATATCATGAGCATCTGATGCCATGTGGTTAGCTAGCCTAATTGCTCTTGTAGTAAGGCATTGATCTGTTTTGCAGTTCAGTGACATGTGCATGCAGCTATTATTGAAGTCTGTGCCTGATGATGAAGATGATAACCAGCATCACCACAATGGTGGGTATACAGAGTAATGTGATGAGGGTAATGGATGGAACATGTGTCCTGTGCAGACAATATCTGATGGCCAGTAAATTGGTGTTCAGGATAAGGGAGAGTGACTTCATGTCTGAGGAAATACATAGAAAGCAACTTGATAATAGACATAGGCCTCAAGGACCAAAAGACAGAAGATGATCCTGGGGACATAGTCCATGGGATAAGACATGACTGAAGAGAGATAGAGCAACAGTGTACAAAATGCAGAGGTACATGGAGGGAAAGAACAACTCGGCAAGTGTGAGAAGTGCTGAGGTGTAGGGGCAAAAGAGTAAAGTAGATATAGTAAAGTGAGATAGAGTTAGAGTGGAGCTTTAACTATCAAGAACAAAGGAAAGACTAAAGGAGAATGATGTGGGTTAAATAAACAACCCCATGTGAAAGTCTACTGGTACAAAAAGTGCCCAGTAGAAAGAGGAGATAAGATAAGATAAGGTATGTAGGGATATACTCAGCATGTAATCTAAGTATGCACAGTGTCCTGTAGAGGTAAAAGCCAAAGAAATCAACCCCCCCCCTCCCACACACACACACACACACACACTGGGCATACCCAGAGAAACATTAAACCAGACCCAAAGAGGCTCTGTGTCGTTCAAAGGCAACATGTGGCAGGGCTTTAGTGAGGGTATCAGTGGCAACAGAGGCAGATGGAATGTGAGTGAGAGTTACAGGACCCTCATCGACGCATTGGCGAATGAAATGGTAGCATGTGTCAATGTGCTTCTTACCGCGTCCGGTAACAGGGTTGTTGGCTAAGTCTACAGCCCCTTTGTTATTGCCCTGCAAAGAGATGGGAAGCGGCAGCGCAAGCCCTAATTCTTCCACAAAGTCCCTATACCACGCTGCTTGGACAGAAGTCTGAGACATTGCAATGTACTCAGCTGATAGTGGGTGCACTGTGCGGCTGTACAAGAAGAAGCATTTCTGACAAGATGTAGGGACGGAGGAAGAGGAGTGGGAACACTGTTGCAGTCAGCCATGCGGAATCGTGTCAGGATCTCATCTGGATGCGCGCATTGATCAATGTCAATAGTGCAGGAGTTGCGATCGCGTGAGATGCGAAGCCCAAGATATGAGGTGGCTTCATCCAAATCGTGCATGTCGAAAGCAGCCGCAAGCGCGCGTTTAAGTTCTAGAACCCGCTGAAGATCTCTTCCAAAGATCGTAATGTCATCGACATATACGACTACAACGAGTTCAGGGTGAGAGGCGCTTCCGGGAATGAAGAGAACATAGATTCCTGCGTCGACGTGCAGGCGGCGAAGGCCTTGTTCCAGTAAGAGTTTGTGAAGTTTCACATTCCATTGGCGCGATGCCTGCTTCAGGCCACAAATCGACTTCAAAAGTCGACAGACTTTGCCTGCTTGGTCTGGGTCTTCAAACCACCTGGTTGAGCCATATAGAGCCCTCTTCCAGATCGCCATTAAGAAATGCGGACTTGACGTCCATGGCATGAATGTGCCAATCAAAATGGGCGGCGAGAGCGAAAGGAGACGTAGTGATTCGAAACGCGGGACTGGGGAAAAAATTCCAGTGTAGTCTATCCCCTGAACTTGCATAAACCCTTTTGTGACTAGGCACTGTAAGACTTACAAGCAGGCTACTGATGATCTAGGTTACTTACATGTTTAACAGCCGCGCGCCGGAACGGTCTGGCAGCGCGTAGTACGATACGATGTCTATTACTTACTTACTAAATACCTATTTTCTACTCGGACGCTGCCAAGGAGACAAGGCTCCGAGACGGAGCAATGTACATATGTGACTATTGTATTTAAGGGGTCTGGGGTGTGCCCCTTCTCTCCAGTGAATACCAGCAAGCAGCTACCAGTTACCACAGCTACGGGACCGACTATCACGCAGATACTACGTTACGAGCCCGCCGCTATCCCATTTCACGCAGTTCTAATATCATCATTTCTCCTCATTACGTGTGTTAGGCTAGGAGCCCGCTGCTCTCATCTTACACGTCTCTTCACCGTCCTCTAACCCTTGAACTCGCACGGAAGCCCGCAAGCCTCCGTACAGCACACGCGATAGCGTCCGTCAGCTTTTCTTTTGAATCCCTATTTGTTACGGATCACTTTGCGCCCAGCAGGGAGGTCGACCAGCGTCCACGTGCGCGTGCCAGCCATCATGGCAAGTTCATACTCGCACGCCGCGCGCCAATGCGCTGCGTCTGGCGAAGACAATGCTTCGCGCAGGGTATAGGGGTCGCGCGATACGGCCTGAGCTAAAAGATTTGGTGCTGGGAGAGGTGTAGAGAAGTCGTCTTCTTCAGAATCCTCTTCGACAGAAGTGAAGGGGCGCGCGCCGTACGCGCTGTCGTTAAAACGCGCGGGACGTCGAGTTGTACAAGTTGAACGTCGAGGTTGTTCTGGTGTGACTGGGTCCTCAAAGAGGGCGCGCCGCGCATGTCCCCGTCCCGTTTGGCTGGAATCTCCCTGTACAGGAGCCATCGGTGCTGGTGGAGGTAGATTAACGAACCGCGTTGCGCGCGTTCGTTCGTGTACCGGTGCTGGTGCCGAAGGTGAAGTGATCGGGATTGCAGGTGGAGGAGCGGCGGAGACAGGAGAGGACGAAGATGACGAGGAGGATGAGTAGGTCGACGACGAGCTAGAGTCAGAGTCATCAGGAGAAGGGCTAAACCCCCCCCCCACGTCCAAGGCACCGCAGGCCGCAGACGTACGGTCAGATAGGAGTGAGAGCGGCGTAGGAGTAGGTACAGGAGCCGGAGGCGGACAGGAAAGAAATAGGGACTCATCGAAGGGTGCGTCACGACTAACAACGAGTCTGCGCGCCGCCCGGTCCCAAAAACGCCAACTCTTCGACCCCGGCTCGTACCCAACGAAAACGAGAGGCCGAGCACGCGCTTCGAGTTGGGTGCGGCGTTCTTCTGGCGTGTGCACATAGGCGAGGCACCCAAAGATGCGAAAGTACGAGATGTCTGGGGCCGGAGTCCCAGACCGATGAGAAACCGGAGATAGATAGCACCCAGACCAGAGAAATCTGACGAAGGAGTGTCCTTGTAAAGATTGCGTCGAGAAGGGTCCGACGACGTCCGAATGCACCAGATCCAGAGTCGACGTTTTGAAACGCGAAACGATGCGCGTGTTATTCGGCCCTGCGCGCGTGACTTGCAAGGCGCAGTGGGGTTGGAGGTCGAGTCTGCGTCATAGCCAGTTACAGCTGCGGGAGTGAGATGATGGTGTAAAGACTGCGCGGGATGTCCAAAGCGCACGTGCCAAACGTCGGCGCCAACTCGAGGTGTAGTTGTTGCAGCAGCAATTGTTGAAGATACACCGAGATCTAACCAGTACGTGCCTGCGCGAAGGGTCCCAATTGCGTGAAGACGAGATGTATTGGAAATGAGGCACCTGCCGCCGCGGTACACGATTTCGAATCCGAGTGCATTGAGCCTACTGATGGAAATGAAACATCTGGAGGCATTTGGAGTATAAAGCACTTTTTTGAGGACGATTTTAGAGGGCTTTTTATCCAATATAAGGGTGCCTTTGATTGTTTCAACGCCAATGTACGCCATGCAAGCTCCGTTACCAAGGGTAACATTGCCAGAATGTTCAAGCATTTCAAGTGTGTCAAAATCAGTACAATATGGTCAGAACAACCAGAATTCAACATCCATGTTGAGTCACATGCAAGATACCAGCAAGTAGAGATGGACTTGTTGACAGACACAGATGTGAAGGATACAGAGGAGTGACGCATCGAGCTTGCAGCAGCAGCAAGAGAGGTAATAGAAGTAGATGATGAAGACGACGTATCCGAGGCAAAGATGTAGATGATGTTTGACCCACCTAGATCTGGCACCACCAGTGTGACGGCGAACAGTGATTAGCCTTTGAAGGCAAAAAGCCACAGACTTAAGCTTTCCCCCTTACCATGATTCCACAATTCCCAGGGTGTGGAGCAGACTCGCGCTGACAGTTGATTGAGGCAATTGCACACGAACTGCCCCAGGCCCATGACAGACCGCCATGTATGCAGTGTTAGCAGCAGCAGATGAATACCGGCAGAGGCAACGTTATTTGTATCTCAGGCTTGACCTAGTGACGACGACCCAGTCTGGGTACTACCATGCAAAATAATACACTGCACTTTCAACTTTCCGCAGCATCTCTTGATTTTTTTTTTTTACTTGCAAATACAAATACTATTTAACAGTGCTCTACATACTAATGTCTCGAAAAATGAGACACTCTGGGTGCTGAGATAAATGACTTGTGAGTCACCAAATGTGAAACCTTCATCCGGCAATTCGCACTCTGGCGGTTACGAATCAATCCTAAGATACAGGTCGCTTTTATTTCAACTTAACGCGCAAGCGTTTAAAGTGACGTTGAAATGTCCATCGCACCGCAGTTGGTGTACATTTCTGTAGGCGACACCAAAGCCTCACAGCGCTGAGATCCAGGCACTGGTCAGCCGCTCGACGAACGTTGCAACGGAGTGCCCATCGGCGGTAGTCGAAACAAGGAGTTAGCGCCGACTCGGCGACATGATTCTTTTCAATGTATGATATGGGCGCAACCATGGTAGCATACCTGCCCAGTCGCAGTGGGGCCGGGGGATGTTGATATAGCGCCAAGGTCAGGTAGGAATACGAGCACGACCACAGAAGCACTTACTGATGCACCCGCCCAATCACAGTGGAGCCGACAAATGTTCCAGAACCAAGTAGCTTACAGCGACAGCTGATAGCGAAGCAAGAATTGACATATTCATATTTTTAATTTCCTTCCTCGCAAACTAAGGGTATATAGGTCATTCACGTAAAAGAGGGAGAACAGGCTGAACAAGTGCCGAACAGCGAAAATAGTGCTGATTTGGAAAGTGGTTTGTTAACTGTCACAATCATCCATCTCCCTTGGGCAGGTCCTGGTAATTTCAAGGGTTTGAAACAGCAAAATTTTCTGAGATGTAGGTATCATGGAACATGATGTGTCCAAGCTGACGTCTGTACTGAAGTCATAGGATCTACATGGGTGAGTTGTTCATGGCCAAGCATTGAGAAGCCCATATAACCTTGCCTGTCCACTCAATCATCCACACCGTAACGTTGGAAACCATCAACCTCTGCGACATCCCCTCATATCAATACCCGCTTGCAGATGTCACTGAGTGATGGTCGCAGTTTTGATGTGACTCAATTTGACACCGTCTCACCTGATTTCATGCCTTTGTTGATCCCTTCTTTTCCATAAGGAATGGAAATTGTTGTCTACTTCCTTCTGAGGTCTATTATATCAACTGTCATGTATGATAAGTATTGTTTTCACTGCCTATTACAGCGAGACACAAAACGATAGGCCGCATCACGAATTTGCTTGTTTGTCCCAAAGATTTTGTTCCAACAAACAACTCCCAATTTGGCTAGCATCAGCCACAGCCATACCGTAACCATAACGTCTCACAGTGATCAAGTACTCCCTACTACATGGGGTTGGTACCTCAAGCCATTCCAGTTGAGGGCATTTGGTAGTCTTTCTGCCATTCTTCGCAGCCCTTTGTTTCAAATAATTGCACAGAGGTAGAGCTACAAGTATTTTGTATGGTTTTGCACTGTGAGCCTCATTTTCTCACCAAACCACTGTCAACGGAATTACCACATTGCACCTTTGTTTGTTCGAACAAAGTCTTTGGGATAACAAGCGAATTTGTGATGGAGCTTATCGTTTTGTGTCTTGCAGTAATGCTTGTACTATGTATACAGTGTTCGTCAGCCACGAGGAAGGTAATTAAGCCTACGGACACGTCAACAGCACGACTGTTAGATGCCGCCGGCTTGGCAAGAATGACAAACTCCGCGACCGTTGAGCTGGCGCAGTAGACACTCTCCATTCATGGCAGCAACGCTTGTGCCAGTGAAGTTACGTCCAACAATCTGGTTGGCTTATCATTCATATCATTCTGCTAACGTCACTGGGCCCGACTTTTCTGTTGAGGTTTCCTTGCATATCATGTCCACCAACTGCAGGAACCAGCGCGTCTACACGTTCAAGGATGACTCATTGTTTCATATCATTTGTCCCATTGTTAGGGTTTCGAGTCATATCAGAATCAAAATCAGTACAAGCTGCTCATATGTGATATCAGATTGTAAGTCTGGTCAGCCATAATGAGCCAATGTCGGTGTTAGGGCCTGGGATCATGTTCCTTCTCAGTCTCAGTATGGGTGCTTTTCGGCGATACCTGAAATGCCCAAGACGCAATGTGGGTTAGAACCTATCGAGTTGATGTGTCAACATCGAACTTCTACTCCTTGAGGTAATATAATGTCCTTTGGAAAAAAAGGTGTTATATAGGCCTTCCCCCCTCGCCTCCCCCGCCTTTCTGTTTTCTCTACCCCTTCTTGTCTGCTCTTCCATGAGTGAGACCCCCTGTGACGCGCAAACTCTGCACGATGGCTCTTCTGCCACCACTTCGGCGTTCCGGCCCGCTCAGGGCCAAGAAGGAATCGATATTCAGGTGGCGGAGGAAGCATTCAATGCGCTCTCACGAACTCTGACCAAGGCTTCCGCGAAAACGGGAGGCGACCACGTGCATCTCGCGCTCGATGATGTTGAGAAGGGTGTCTTTGGGGAGGACGAGCCCTTTGACCTGCGAGAGTATCTCTCCTCGTCCAATGATGCTAATGAGCGCGCGGGTATCAAGCACAAACATGTAGGCGTCACCTGGGAAGATCTAGAAGTCCAGGTTTTCTGCAGTTCCAGTGCAAAGGTTCGTGTCCATAGTTAGATGTTGTTTCCCATTTGATGTGACCTTCCAAATCAGTTCTACGTCCGGACCTTTGGTGGTAAGTTTGCTTGCCTCGATCTGCTCATTTGCGGTGCTGAATGCACGCTTCACAGATGAAATTTGGCAATTCTGGCTCATGCCCATTTTCATGATCTGGGGCTGGATATCGCGTTTTCTCTTTGCTAGCAAGCACCAAATGCCCACGAGCACAATTTTGCACAAGTATGCACCGTCAAGAGTTTTTGTGCTTTGTCATTATGCTGACATTTATGCCCAGGAACTCGGGTGTTCTGAAGCCTGGGGAGATGTGTCTCGTGTTGGGCACACCTGGTTCCGGCTGCTCAACCTTCCTGAAAGCAATTTCCAACGAGCGTGGCGAGTACTTTCGCGTGAACGGAGATGTCCGCTACGCTGGAATTGACGCAGCAGAAATGGCAAAGCTGTACAGTGGAGAGCTGGTCTACAACGCAGAAAGTAAGTTTCCGATAGAACCCAGCATACTACAAGATCGGTCACACGACTAAATTGCAACTGCGCAGATGATATCCATATTCCGACTCTCACTGTCGGCCAGACTTTTGACTTTGCTCTGGCCACGAAGACTCCCGGCCCAATGGGTCGCCTTCCAGGGATGTCCCGCAATGAGTTCAATAATTCGATCAAGACTATGCTTTTGAAGATGCTCAACATCTCGCATATCAAAAACACACTTGTAGGAGACGAGTTCGTGCGCGGTGTCTCGGGTGGTGAACGTAAGCGTGTGAGTATCGGCGAGATGATGACGACCCGTGCACGAGTACAGTGCTGGGACAACTCTTCGCGTGGTTTGGACGCGTCGACGGCCTTAGATTTCGTCAAGTCACTAAAGGTGATGACCGATGTTCTAGGGCAGACTACCATTGTTACGCTGTGTGTGTCCTTCAATGTCTTCATGCGAACCAGAATGCTCAACGCTTGCGCAAATTAGGTACCAGGCAGGCGAGGGCATCTACGAGCTTTTCGACAAGGTCATGGTTCTGGATCAAGGTCGTCAGGTTTACTTCGGTCCCCCGGTAAACGCTCGCGCTTGGTTTGAGCATCTGGGCTATAAGTCGCTCCCTCGCCAGAGCACGGCCGATTACCTGACAGGCTGCACTGATCCTAACGAACGCCAATTCGCCCCGGGTCATTCCGAGGTGAACGTGCCCAGCACCCCAGAAGCCCTAGAGCAGGCCTATCTAACATCGAAGGCCGCAAAAGAGATGAAGGACTCCCTCCAGGACTATAAGACCTACATGGAAGTAGAGAAGGCCGATCAGGAGGCTTTCCGTGCCGCTGTCGCGAACGACAAGAAGCACGGTGTGCCAAAGAAGAGCCCGTACACGCTCAGTCTACTCGACCAGGTCCGGGTCTTGACGCGTCGCCAGTTCCAACAGAGACTTCAGAATCGGTTCCAAATTTATACAAGTTATTCCCTTTCTTTCGTACGTCCGTCGATCTGGATCAGTATGCCAAGTACTCATGTGTATTCGTAGGCTCTCGCGTTGGTCGTCGGAGGTGCCTTCTACAATCTGCCGCCTACGGCCGCGGGTGCTTTCACTCGTGGTAGTGTTATTTTCTCGGCTGTGCTGACGTCGTCTCTCGAGACTTTCGGCGAAGTGAGTGCAATCGAAGTATTCGTGCCACCTCTGGATGTTGACGTTTAGGGCACAGCTTCCTCTACAAATGCTTGGTCGTCCAATTCTCAAAAAACAGGTGAGTAATGACTTCCCTGGATGCACCCTGCATATGTTGACACAATGGCATTTTAGACGGGCTATGGCTTCTATCGCCCCGCCGCAATCCAAATTGCTAATACGCTCGCCGACATACCGTTCTCTGCATCTCGTGTCCTCGTTTACGATATTATCGTATACTTCATGTCCAACTTGTCTCGTTCTGCTGGTGGCTTCTTCACGTTCCACCTGTTCATCTACACGGCTTTCCTCACTATGCAAGGCTTCTTCCGGTTGATCGGCCTGTTTTGCTCCGATTTCAATGTCGCTCTCCGCGTCGCTGTTTTCTTCTTCCCTAATCTTGTCATTTACATTGGCTACATGATTCCTCTCGATCAAATGAAGAGGTGGCTTTTTTGGATCGTGAGTCCGCATAGCTATCTCCGTTGTCTTAACCCACGACAAACTCTCCTTGTAGTCCTACATTAACCCGTTCAGCTATGGTAATCTTCAGCCGTCTCATCTTACCTGGCAATGTCGCTAATCGTCGACTTCTGTATCAGCGTGGGTTGGATGCATGGAGAATGAGTTTTCGCGGATCACAGTATGTCCTACTCTACACTCATGTTCATAAAATATATTCTCATCATGTCTGTCAACGTAGTTGACTTGTGACGGTAATTATGTCGTCCCTCACAACGGTAATGGGGTCACGAAATATCCGTAAGTACGTCTCCGCTCTCTCTCTAGGAACAGTGCTTTGAAGTTGCTGCAAACAGAACTACTCTTGGCCCGAACCAAGTATGTACACTCTTTGGATCTACCCCTGGAAACATACTTGTCCCCGGTGGTGCATACCTCCAGTCGGGGTACGGAATCAGCACTGCAGACATCTGGCGCCGGAACTTCGCTGTTCTTGCGGGCTGGTGTATTTTCTTCTGGATAGTGCAGACCATCATCATTGAGATCTACCCCGTAAGTTCGGGCAGCGTTTCTATTCAAACCTCTGATCGCTAACAATGTCATAATTCAGCTATTTTCGGGCTTCATGTCCATCAGCATCTACGCTAAGGAAAACGAGGAGACCAAAAAACTCAACGCCGAGCTGAGCGAACGCAGGATAAAGAAGGCGGAGATAGAGAAACGCGAGAGAACCCAGGCTATGGAGAGTGCTAAGGCTAAGCGTGATACGTAAGTGCATGGCGTACTTGGTATCACGATTTTGCCTAACGCGATAGTTGCAGTGATGCATTTTCCGACCGTAAGACATTTACGTGGGAGAACTTGAGCTAT
>QLPN01000848.1:0-132047 GCA_003314395.1 Albatrellus ellisii
CAAACTTTGGTTACCAGGAGTAACATTCTAGACCTTCCCTAAGACCGTCCAATAGGCCGCTCTTAGCAAGTACTATAAGTAGTTAGGTAGCTAGATGAATAGACCCCAGCTTGTTACAGCTGGTTCCACCCCTTCTACTTGGCTGATGTGAGGCCAACACTATGTCAAAGCCAAACAACAAGAAAGAAGCTAGAACAAAAGGACAATTGCACTTGGACTAGCAGATATCCCAGATATATAGTCAGTAAGGTAATACAAGAAAGGGACTAAAGGCTACTGCACCTAGTGGATATCCCAGATGATCAAAACTGGGGATAAAATGCTAAGTGGACTACTGTATTTATAGTACTGGAATCAGTGCACAGACCATGCTATACACTATAGGGCTGGAATATGAGAACAAGAAGAGATGAGGTCATAGCTAATAATAGAAGGGATGTTTCAGTGCTGTACAATAAGCACAGCAACAGTGGGAACAATAAGTAAGCACTCTGCAGTCAGGGTGAGAACAATAAGTAAGTGTGCCACAGCAACAGTGAGAAAAAGAGTCATAACTACTTCATAATTAGGCTGATCAGAGATCAGACAATTGGCACATCATCAGCCAATAAAGACAAACAAACAGAATGCATGACAGTGAGAATCACTTTGGTAGATCAGGAGCAATTATAAGATCTATGACAATAGAGACATAAGAAATATAGAGAAAAATGTTGGATTTTGTCTCAATTTTTGCCACTGAGCGATTCCTCTATCGATATATCTTCTTATCTATTCTCTACTCTCTACTACATCTTATCTCATCTCATCTTTCTTATCATTCACCATATTTGTCTCCACACTTACATCTATTTTATGTACTACCTGGCATCTGCCCTGTCCCATCATGTCTTGTCTTGTCTCATCTAGTCTACATCTTCTGGCCTGATTCCCATGTCTACATTAGGCCACATCTTTTCCCTTACTGCGTTAGGCAGTCTCTTTGTCTTAGTCTTTGGAGCAGAGCTACAACCATATAGCTTTGTCTCCATATCTACCCCCCCCCTCCATTGTCTTGTCCCTCTCCCCAAAAAGTCTTTCTACACTATGGAAAGCATCTTGTCTGTCGTCTGCACCCTTCTGTCTGGCGCCCTGTCTTCCCATCTACTTCCCCAGCTGCTGCAATCAATCTTGTCCATCCTTCTCATCATCTTAGCCTGCTCATGCCTGTTCTCACAAAAAATGAGGAAAAAAATAGAAGCAGCCTGACAGCTGAGATCTCTCATCCCTTGGCCTAGTTGCAAGGCAGCTCCCACTAAGTCCTCTAAAGGAGGCAGGGATTTGTTGGGATTCAGTAGGACTCACACTATGAGCATCCATTGTAGGCCTGTCAGTCCTGACACTCTGGCCATGTGGCTTCATTGATTGCTATTACAAGGCACTTGCTTTGGCACCTTGTAATGGTTTTCTTTTCTTTTTTCTTTTTCTTTTTCTCTCATTTTACTTACTATAAGTGTAGTATTAACTACAACAGTGAGCTTAGCTCCTACTTATAGTAAGAACTCTTTTCCTTTTCTCTTTATAGTACTTAAGTATTTACATACTTAAGTGTGAACATAGCTCCAAGTACTATAAAGACTTATCTTTTTCTCTTTTATCTTTATTTATTTATTTACATTTACTTGCTAAGGACTATTACTATATAATTAGCAATGACTCCTCTTTCTTGCCTTTATTTATCTTTGTTTACCTCTTGTTCATTTCACACTTGTGGCTGAGCCACTTACTATAATCATGGACACATCTTAGGTCATGTGACTTTGTTGATTGCTGTGCAATCATCATTGATCCATGAACCTTATTTACTTGTACTATCTTTAGGACCCAGGTTTTGTATAAATAGTTGAAAGACTGGTGGTCCTAAACCCTAGTCTTGTCAACTTCACAATCTAGGGATTCTCCTATACTGCGCTTGACCTAAGCTTGTTACAAACTTGCTTCACTCATAAAGAACTA
This sequence comes from Albatrellus ellisii, assembly GCA_003314395.1. NCBI lineage: Eukaryota > Fungi > Basidiomycota > Agaricomycetes > Russulales > Albatrellaceae > Albatrellus > Albatrellus ellisii. Next base: position 1,996 of record QLPN01000848.1, read on the forward strand.
AGTCTAAGATCTCTAAGTCACTCTAAGCATCGCTATGACATCCTAAACTCATCACTCTGGATCCTCATTTAGTCATCAGTGGTATCATCCTCATCACTATCTTGTTGATCCCATTCTTCATTGTCATTAGGAACAGTTACTATGCTTATCAAGCACATACCCACTATCTTGTTACCAGGGGTATTATTGTAGCAAATATTCCCTAAGACCATCCAATAGGCCACTCTTAGCAATTGCTGCACAATCTCATTGACCAATGAACCTTACTTACTTGTACTATCTTTAGAACTCTGGTTTTGTATAAGTAGTTGAAAGACTGGCAGTCTTAAACCCCAGTCTTGTCAACTTCACAATCTAGGGATTCTCCTTAAACTGCACTTGACCTAAGCTCACTGCAAACTCACTTCATTCCTAAGAACTAAGTCTAAGATCTCTAAGTCACACTAAGTGTTGCTAAGACATCATAAACTCATCACTCTGGATCCTTGTTTAGTCATCAGTGGTATCTTCCTCATCACTATATCATTGATCCCTCTCTTCATCATCATCAGGAATGGTTATTATGTGTATAAAGCACATACCCACTACCTTGTTACCAGGGGTATTGTTATAGCAAACCTTCCCTAAGATCATCTGATAGGCCACTCTTGGCACTAAGTATCACTAAGACATCCTAAATGATGAGCTCTCATGAAGTTGAGGCTCATCACTGCAGAGGCAAGCAAGTAGAGATCATGCACAAGTGAAGATAGAGTTCAAACAACCAGAAGACTGGTGTCTTAGTGCAGTATGTTCATGCAGTGGTTGCCCAAGGCCATATCACTCCATTCAAGGAGGACAGAAAGGATTTGGTGGGTAGAGCATGGGCAGAAGCCCAAATAGAAGAAGAAGAAGAAGCACTAACATTGCACAGAAGTATGAGTAGTAAAGAATGAGGAGTGTGTCCATGCTAGTGGAGAAGGTAGGAAACCAACTGACTATCTATGTCCCTTTTACAGTACCTATATACTATAAGATGTGGCACACAGACCATGCTGATGTAACATAAGTGTGGGGCACAGGTGCTGGTGTGAAGAGCATCACATGTCACCATGGTGTTCTGAGTCACACAAGTGAGGAGAAGAATGAACATCAGAAGTGTTATTTGAATCAGTGCAAGAGTTCTGCTATATATATATTAGAATGGGACTATGATTGGTAAGTGGTCCCACATTAGGGAAAAACAGGGTGTGAGGAGGTTGACACATGGTTGAGGTATTGGCACTACAAAAGTCATCCCCTGGTGTGGCACACATGTGGCAGTGTGGTACTGCACAGCAGCACATCCTGGCTTTTTTTACAATTGCTCATGCTGCATACACTGGCTGCTCACCAACACTATGATGCCCAAGCCTCTACCCCTGCACTGCATGTACTGGCTGCTCACTACTGCCATGTACTGCATCCACAGGCTGCTCACCAGCTTCATCACCCCTGAGCTCCTATCCCCATGTTGCATGTGCTGGCCTTTCACCACCACCATGTGCTGCATAGCCTGGTTGCTAATATCTTTTTTATTATGACAAAAAGCAAATTGCATGCAGGAGCTGGACTGACTCATTTGCTATCCCCACAGACTATATGGCCCTGCAGCCAGACACCCTCCCTGCCATACAGCTGCTATACTGGCACCCACATCCACTGAAGATGATGTGGGCAATTGGTACATCCTTTTCCTGTGCCCACCCATGCACCCATGCTGCTGCTGTGTCAACAGTGCATGGTCCCCTACTCACCCACACCACCACAGCTCAAACAGTGCACTGCACACAACCCAGTACTGCACATCCACCATGGCTGCTCAAGACACAGTGTTGTGGTGACATTGGCAGCAGTGGTGGTGATGGGGCAGCTACCCTGCTAGCCTGTGCCCACCCACAGTGCTCCAGTGGTGAACACCTCCACAGCCATGAGTGATGGCACAGGGTCAAACATGTTGCACTGTGGTGCCTTGGACATGAGGCCATGCAGGTGTAGCACAAGCATGACACATTATGTGTGGTTGAGGTGCTAACTGGCAACTGCACAGCACACAAGGCCACATGGGCCTGCACCACTTTCAGCCACACATGTCATGGCAGTGGCAGTGGTGTCATGGGGCAGCTTGAACACAGTGAATACAGTGCATCAAAGCTGGCATGCATGTTTAGCATGGTGGTGGGCATGTGGGGGGAGTAACAGGGCACTCACAGGTTGAGTAGGAACTGACACTGGTCTGCAGAGATGACATCAGTGAGGGCAGTCTCATACCTGTTATATGATATCCTTTTTTTCCTTTTTGGATGCAGGGATGGGGATGCTGGACATGCATGGGTGATCCCATCAATGCTGCATCAACAGCACATGGCCCCCTACCTGCCCCCTGCACCATCACTGTACCAGCAGTGAGCAGCCACCACCTGCTGACCCACACTACCACTGTACCAGGACCCTGTGCCCACATGCACACCTATGCCACCACCGTATCAGCACAGCATGGCAGGTTGCTGGCTCACCACCTGCATCCACTCAAGATGACATGGGCAATCAATATATTCTGCCCTCCTTCCCTCTTCTTCTTTCCCTCTCCCTCTCACACTCTCCATCCCTCTTGCCCCCCTCCCCTTCCTTTTTCACACATTCCCCTGCCTCCTTCCTATGCTGCTGCTCAACACAGTGTGGCTACTGCACTAAACACATATGCCCACACTAGGTGAGTCCATCCCCCCTGTCTTCTTTGTGCTCACATCACCACTGTGTCAACAGTGTGCACAGCCCCTTACCTACCTGCACCACTGCTGCATGACCAGCATGTGGCCACTGTGACCCCACCCAGACTGCCATTGTACTAATGGTAGGTGACCACCACCTGGCCACCCACACTGCTACTGTGCCATGCCAATCCAGCACAGCCACCACCTCCTTGCCCATGCCATCACCTTACTAGCATGGTGCAGCAGCTTGCCCATCCACACCACCCACATCCACACAAGATGATGTGGGCAATTGGTATGCCCCTTCTCCTGTGCCCACCCACATGCCCCCATTGCTGCTGTGTCAACAGCATGCAGCTGTCTACCTGCCCACACCACCACTGTACAAACAGCATGGCCACCACCCCCTTGCACACCACCACTACATGGACCTCTGCACATTACTCCTGCACATGTGCACTGCACTGTGCACACCTGTCTTGGGCTCAGAAAGTTGCACTGGTGCATGCCAGCAGATGGTCATCATGCCCTCTTTTTCCTTTCTTTCATTCATCCTCAACTCACATACAAAGCCTCAACTTCCCTACAACAGAACTATCAATTATATTCAACATTGTGTCTAGTGTTCACCCACTTCTGTTTACATCTATCATTCTTTCCTTTTATTCTCTATTGCAATGCAAAATCTTGACATTTTGCAAACCTCTTGGTCAGTTCTGTTGATACCATCTTTTAAGCAATAATATGTTAGGCAGAATATTCAGGCTATGTTTTTTCTGTATTAAATCATGCTACTATATCCATGAGTATTGTTGTGCCTGCAAGTAGGCTGAGTACTTTGGCTATACAATCATGTTTGTCTTTCTTCTATTTTTATGCATCTACACTTAATTGCTTTGGCAGTGTTGATTACCATATTCATATTTTCTCTTTTACTTTCCTTTTGCTCAGGTGCAGTGTTCTGGAGATGATGGACAGGGAGATAGATGGGTAGTGATCATTGTCAGTACAATGCACCTGCATAGGCTTTGCCAACAGATATACCTGGGTATGGGTATGGGTCTATTGGTTTTCCAGTCTACAATAGTAACTATATAGTTGATGTTTCTGTTTTGCTTTGTCTTTTCACAGTTTAAGAGGTGTTTTTTTGTCCTTCTATCTATTTGTAATCTACCATACTGCTTCATACCATCATTGCTATATGTATGGGTTTCCATGGGTGATAGCCACTGATGATCAATAGGGATGGGGACAGGACAGGGATATTGGTGAGGAATGTTGCAATGCAATAGGTATGTAGTTCATAGCTGGAGAGGCAATTGGAATTTGTCTGTAGATAGATAAGGTAATGTGTCAGCTGGAGAGATAATAGGAATTGGTCTGTAAGTTGGGGTTGGTCTGTAAATTGGACTTGGTCTGTAGATAGATAGAGTACTATTTCCTTTAATTTTCTGTTGCAATAAGCTATGTATACCTTCACAGATGATGCTTTATAATTCAATGTTGCATTTACACTAGTATGAGTGGGAAGAAGTAATAGAATGTGAGAAAGTTTAACAATTGCTGCTTGGTCATTGACAAAGCGACACTACATAAAGCATGAGAATCGATTGCTTAGCAGAAGTCTTAATGGTGCGTTTATGGTGTAGTGTCAGGGCCTTTCTAGATTGCCCATAGTCTGGCACAAATTTCAATTTAAGCCGGGATACAATACGCATACAGAACATGTATATCGGATATTGTGTTTATTCGGCAAGGTCGGGTTTCCGGGGTGTCTGGAGGCGGAAGCGCCTTTTTCGGAATAATACTGTTGTAAGATCTGAACGATCATTCGTGCTTCTTGACTTGATGTCTACTGTATACCTTAAAAAAAAGCTCTAAATTTACAACTGCCATGATCAGGAATCAAATGTGTCGGATTGAACAGGGTTTGCTGACTCTACACTACGTGCGACTTTACATGTTCTGGCGATCCGACGCTTATTGGACTGTCAGCACTGATGATTGAATAATATTCATGTAGTAGTGGTTCTGCGATCACAGGTTCTAGGCCTTCCCGTCTGTCGGGCGCCCTGGTCAAGCGCCTGAGGGTCGGCACACAAACGTTGAAAATACCATGTCGCTCGCTTTCCTTTGTTTTCTCCGTTTCACTCTCACGAGGCTCTTCATACGTGATTGCATGGTGACGAGACCAGATCAGGTATGTGCACATTTATACCCACACGTCACTGATTTGCTGATGAACAAACAAACTGGCTGCTGTCGACTCGTCGGAATATCGGCGTACAGCCTACAACACAGGGGTATTTTATACGCTGGAGAGCTCTCAGAGCAACGGCCGCCTTGACTCTTGCGCGTTTGGCTTGACTGACGACTCTCCCAACACATTATATTTCCGTCCTGCACTCACATTCCTTACTGTCGACGTTCTTTACCCTTCTTCTACCATATCGAGTATCAGGCTTTTCTTGAACAAAAAATACTAGGTCCAGGGACGTCCATCGCAACAAACGGATACATAAGGGATGTTTACTCCTCCTGCTTCTCCCTATCCACAGCCTACCGACCCCTTCAACCTTGCGACACCCTCGATATCTCCCTCCCCTATCCCCTCCCCCTTGTCGCTCTCCCCTCTGCCTTCGCCACCATCGTCTCGCAGTGGGTCGCCAGTATTAGTCTCAGTCACCCTCCCACCACTGGAGGGGAAGCGTTCCCACGCCGGGGCAACACTGGCAGACGCACGGGCGATCCAGGAGCAGAAGCGACATGTCGGAAGGTATACCTGCCTCGCCATCTTCCTGGTCCCTGCTGTCCTCATCCTCATCACCCTCTCTACTAAATACGTCGTCCACCCCGCTGTGTTGGACCTGTTCTCTGCCTCCCCAGCGAGGCCGGACACACACTGGTCGGACCTTGTAACATGGGGTGAGCATCCGCCGCATGTGCAACGGCAGATCAACGGCGGGTTGGTTGGAGGGGCTACTACCGCTTCGGCCTCATCCTCGGTACCCTCTATAATTGCCTTATCCTCTCAAACAAGTGCCTCTCCTTCTGGCACCCTGTCTGGCACGCAGACGGTTCTGGCAAGCGCGCCGACCGTCCCCACGACGCCGCCCATGTTGCCGACGCCGTTTCCGCAGCCGTTCGACTCGCCGCTGTCGGGCTTCGAGACCACGAGCTGCCAGGATTTCTTCAACAATATGACGAACACTTTGCCATTCCGGCAGTGCCGCCCGTTCTCGTTGCTGGCGTCGACGTCGAACGAGTTCATCTCTGTGTGTCTTGGTGCTTTCCCTCCATAGAATGAGTTCTCTCGCGCTGACTCATCGCTTGTGTTTGTGCCGAAATAGGCCCAGGTGAACGCGACTGCGCTGAACATTGATGTGTGGGGCACCTGCAATACGGACCTTAGCGCGGCCGAGTGCATCTCGAACATGAACTGGTTCGCGACTGAGCTCACGAAACAATGCCAGGCAGATCTGAATGTGCCGCACGAAGCTGTCCTGCAAGCGTTGACAGGTGGGCGTCCATCAGCCAGATGAACATTACCCCACCACAGACCGATCCTGCTGCTGACGTCGCCCATCTTGATACCGTAGGTCTCAAAGCGTATTCTGTCATGCGGGACGCGGCGTGCCTCGTAGACAAGAGCACGTCCACGTACTGTTACGTGCAGGCGACGCTCAACTCTAACCCGTCGGATATGTACTTCTACACGCTGCCGCTCGGGATGACGCTGCCGGACACTGCGACGCCGACGTGCTCCGGGTGTACGAAGAACTTGATGGAGCTGTTCGCAGCGCAGGCGAACCGGCTGGAGGCGCTGGAGCAGACGTATAAGCCGGCGTCGCGGGCGGCGGTGCAGAAGTGCGGCCTGAACTACGTGGAGCTGCTGTCAAGTGGTTCGGTGACGCACGATAGACTGTTCGTGGCGGTGTGGGCTACCACGGCTGTTTCGCTTGTTGCTGTCATCAATTTTGTGTGATCTTTCACAGGTATGCTTGTCGCGCCGTGATACCGAAAGCCTGCTTCATCCGCTTACAGCAATGTCACGCGTCGCAGTTCCCCCCTGGCTATTGGTTATCAGGTGTGGTTGTTTTTGCTTTTTCGGTGAGTATAGGGTGCTCGGAGTTGTAATGTGCTCTTCGCGTTTAAAACTTGTTTCTATACTTCAAAGTTTCTCATCTACTTACAGCCAGTTTCGTTATGGTTTGCGTCATTAATGCGCTGCGGCTAATTGGTGATTCTACTTTCTCACTGCCTCGCGAGCATGGTCATGGTGGTGATGTGTATAGCTACTTACGACATGTCACGTGTTGGTACTGTCGCTCTTGAGTGTGTTCTTATGGCTGCGGAATCTCCGAGAATCAGACCTCTGCAGGCGCTGCGGAAGCAGTGTCATTGACTTTTGAGTTGTCGATTGCAGGCCGCCACTGGCATTCTGACCATAAAAGGAAGCGAGGCTAATAACTTTGAGTTGACGAGCCAAGCCTGAGCAATAGGATTGCACTGTGCCATAAAGCTTGGTGTCTATGCGACCACACCCTATCCGTTCTTTCCTCATCCCCGAGCCAACATTTATCCTAGTCCCTCTTCCACCTGTCAATATTAAACTAACCCTCGAGAGGTTCCGCCGCCTCCAGCCCCCCTGTACATTTCCACATCTCCCGCAACTGAGCTGACAGTTCTTCGCGTGAAATATGCCCCGCCTACGCGTGATGGCCGGCCCGTCCTTGTCTGAACTTGCACCCATCACCGCAAACAGTGACACCCCCCACTGCATCTCGTCCGACGCGTTTGAGGGACAGGTGTTGGCGTACGTCAAAGGGCTGACAGATGCCAAGGGCCAGGAGTTGAAGAGCGAGTATTTCGGGCGGGCAGATAGGAAGGGGATAACATGGAGCATCCAGGTGCAAGGCGGGTTGTTCACTTTGCATGTGGGTGGATAGCTGACAAGGTGAGAGTATGCAGGTCGATTCCTGCAGCCATGGTCCGGCGATGACATACTGTTTGGAAATATTTTTGACCGAGCGCTGAACTTGCCTTGGGGGTCGGGTGCCGCCCTCAAGTTCATGAAGTGCGTCTATTCTGCTCGCCATTAGCAAGGACAGCATTCACAGCCGTCAGCAGGTTCATTGACCCGACGCTGGACCACGACCTCATGTCCCGCACACACCCGTGGGCACTCTCTCCCCTCATCTCCACCATGCCACACCTTGTCCACACCCGCATCCCCGCATCCCCCGACTCCCATCTCCATCCCTATCGTGAAAGTCCCAGTCCCTCTGCATCTCCCTCCCTCCCTCCTACCTTTCCCTCGACGCACTCCCTCATCGATGATACCTCCCAGCTGCACCTGACTCTCCGTTCTGCTCACTCCCGTGCCAGATCCATCTTGGCTTCCCCGTCAGAAGGGTGGCCTCCCTCCCGATCACGCTCGAACGCATCCTCTTCGTCTTCCTTGCACGCAGAGCCTGCGCCTCCTCTAGACCGCGAGCCCGCGTCCCCATCTAGTGCGTCCTCCGGCGCCGGGTTGGGCTCATGTGAGAAGCGTGTCAAGCGTAAGATGACTAAGCCCATGCGCAAGAGGGAGGAGCATGAGCGCCATCTCCGCGAGCTGACGACTGGCGAAAAGCGCAGAGCATACTTCAAAGACGCGGAGCACCGGAGGCAACTCGTGTTCGGGCCGCATGTAAGTAGGCTCAGCGCCACCCGGCGTCTAGCGTTGAACGCACAGCTGACCTGATCACACGTCCCAGGACCTTATCACGATGGACTTCTGCTACGGCTTCATCGAGTTCGCGCCCTCACTCTCCCTGCGGTTGCCTGGCGGCATCTCCTTCGACCTCATGCACTATTGGGACAGCCAGCCTGTGCGCTTCGTGTGCTGCAAGCGCAAGCGCGCCCAGCCTTCGCCGAGGAGCGACGATGCGGGCTATGGCTCTGGTGAGAGCACCAACAAGAGTGAGGTGGACGACGATGTCGACGACGCGGTGCCCTGGGGACACGTCTTTTGGTGCGTCGCGATCGAGCTCGCGCCGAACGACCAAGAGGACAAGGCAGCTGGTGCGAGTGGCCACTGAGAGGCGGCACGAACTCGTGAGCGTCCGAAACATACGGGAGGTCGAATAACAGCATGGCTGTGGCTTCTGAGTCTCCCTTAGTAGAACTTATCGCTCTTCATGTTTATCACTTTTGCCATGTTGTTCACGGTCGTATTTGTACATCTTCAATAATAGAGCTTACTATTTCAATACCCTGCAAGCCGAGCGTCCGAGGGTTTGAGCAACGATATGATATCGCCGTGAATGGATCCATCCCGATTACAGGCTGATTCAGTTCATATATATAGTACTATGCATCCGACGCATGACACAAAGCCGCTCTCCACGCCTTGCATGACATGCATCATCATTAAGAAGGGTTCTATACAAGGACGATCCGTCCCGCGCACGTCAGCATGTCCAACAACATATCACCACACTCCCGCCGCCGCCCTCACTCACCGTTTAGCCTACTTCGACGGAGTGGTAGTCAAGGGAGGGGCGCTGCAGGAGCGCACGGGGCTCCTGGGCACAGTGTCGAGAAGTTAGCCCGTTGCGGCGGTGACTGGGGTAGCGTGTGTGCTATTAGGTGGCCAGACAGCATGAAGAAGATGGACACAGACAGGTAGGGCTTCTCATTCATGGGCCGCAAGAAGGCTGAACCAGAAATAATATCAATAGTAACTCAGTATGCGGAGGTCTGCGTTGGTGCAGCATCAGGTCACTTACGGAAAGCAATATCAAATCGACCGGTGGAGGAAGCACGCCCTCCGAGTCGTCTCTGATCTACTACTGTATCATGGCAAAGACGAGGCTCCCCGCCAGCGCCATCGCCGATCAGAACGACCTTAAGACATTGCGAGGTGAAACCTTCAATTAGCCTGCTATGGCCATACTGGTTGTTGTCCGCCACGGTAGCTGAGGTCATGGCTGGAGCCGAAGCCGGTATCGCGGTCGGCCTTGTTGTGGCATCGTTGCCGCGGAATGTGACATCACCTCCCGTTTCGTGTCGGGTCGAACGGCGGGGGCCCTAGTTTCATGTCACCGTTGGTAGCAATGATCGTGGAGGAGACCTTGGTCCCTGTGAGTAAGAGTAGATGATGTGGCAGAGTGCGTGTGGTATGGCAATCGGAGAGCAAGGACACCATCACCACCTTTCTGGGCGCCAAGATGATAAATGACGTGGGTGCGTATACACCAGTAGCAGCATCTTGTACGGCACCGGGTATGGGTACATGCTGAAGAAGGCAATACTCAACGGTTACGGGATGCGTGTGGGGCGTTGGCGGGCGTGAAAAAACAAAACAAGACAACAGGCAAGCACTGTACCGTGTATCTCCTGGAACAACTTGAATTTGTCCTAAAAGCGCACAAAATGAAGGCCGAATTGAGAGGAAACTCCCCGAGTAGCCAAAGCTCTCACCTTCATTGGTCGACGAAGGACCCTCGATGTGCACAACCCTGCGGGCAAACGGGGCACCCATACGGAGCCAGTCTTGCGGAGGGAAGACTATCTCTCAGATGCGGTAGTGGGATCGCGTGCCCCACGTAATCCCAGCGACCTCAGTCACAAGATAGATGCCCTTGGCAAATTTGACGAAGACGATCTGTCGGATGGATCAGGAAGAATGGGGGAAGAATAAATGCGGGAGGACAGCGTAGTATATGACTCAGAGCAAGACGAAGAGGGCCGTGATACTGAACTCCCAAGGCCCGTGTGCCCATAAAAGATGCTCCTGATGATTCGCCAGTTGTTGGTTCTACTACATGAGAATAAAGAGACGGTGGGCTCACCACTGCGCATCATTTTCTCATCGCCGGGGATGAAATTGTGCTGTGAGAGCTTTGCTTAACATACTCCCATTCAGTATATTTGTGGCCATCTATTCGAATAAATGATATCATTAGAGTATTACCATTGTGTGCCGATTCATGTGTCGTATAATATACTCAGATTTCCGTCCGAGTCAGATCTATGAACATAGACTCGGAAACAAAGTCAGCGAAGGCTGAACTGGTAGCTTCCTTTTGTGGACCCCAGCCGAGTACGTCATTACCCGTGTTGGGCAAATTACCAAACAAGTCCGAAACGGGCGACTCTGGCCTGCAAGACATTGACTCTGTAGAAGCACTACACCATTCATCCTTCAGTCCCATACACCGTTTCATTATTCTGTGCCCATGTTGCAGATATGTCGAGCGGAGGACGGAGAGGTCTTCCAGGCGAGTGTCGTTATCGTCTGTACTGGCAGATGTCATTGACAACCTATCCGACGTTCAGGTCAATGCTACATTATGGGACATTGAGAGGTGCGCATCTCTGCTCACCGATGTGTAGAATGTGGCTCAACAGTTATCTTCGAGATGCAGAATCGGGAGTCTTGAGGCATTCTTGCATCAAGAAATAGGAGTGGAAGAGGATGCCATTCTTGCGTATCTTTCTGACGGGCGCAGGTTGAAGAATGACAACGTGAGAGAGCTTGCAGGTGCGCAAGATCAGGTATGTGACTCTTATATGATAGTTTCGCGCTTTTTGGGCAACTAATATCCCATTAGTCGATCTTCGTGTTCAATAAATACTACCTCGACGAGGATCTGGATGTCGTACTACGTCAACTTCGTTCCCAACCTCCACTACAACCTCCAATGGAAGGTTTGCCACAGCGTTTTAAGCGCGACAGAACAATACTAAGCTTATCAAAGATGCTATAGCAGCCACGCCGCCATTTCGGGCATCTCAGCTCGCAGCTTCGTACCTTCGCGTCGCACACACACACCACCAGTCTATCACCCACATGTCCACGGCCATGCAGTTTCAGCACTCCGCACTCCGCATAGCGTCAGGCAGTCTTGACCTGAACGTGCTTGCAATAGCAGATGCCTTCGAGGCTGTCTCGACGAATGTGAAGCGGGACCTTGAGAAGCAAGCTTCATTGCTCGCAGGGATCGATGCTGACCTTGAAATGATTTCACGAGTAAAGATACACCGCGAGTTCCTTTCACAAGCCATGCGGCGAGCAATGGATGCTGGAGAGCGAGGTCGTACTCTGGGCGACTATGTGTCCAATATTAAGATGCGTCAGGTAGCGGACAGCTGTGTTAGGACTCATCGTGAGTGGATAGGACACGTCTATCGACCACTTCTGACTGTCGCATCTGTGAAGGTGATTTACTGGAGCGTTTCCATCAGGCTCAGGATACAATGAATCGCTTGACAGATGGGGCAGCTGAAGTGCGGTCAAAACTATCGCAAACTCAGTAAGTCAATATCTGCATGCATTTATATGTAATGGACGAAGAAGTTATTATCAGTCCGCTAGAGGAAGCCCAGAGTTGGGTTTATCGGTCTCAAGATATTCACGACAAAGCTGCCGACGCAGCTGCTCTACTAGAAAGTACGGTCAATCGTGCATTTTATCTTGGGTGCGCTGCTTATGTGGCCTCGACATTTTCAGGTCCTGTCACGGATGCGGACAGGCATCTTCATGGTGACGCCGGGCTACATTTTGCTTGTCATGGTTACTGACTTTTCGTAGAGCTGCGCCAGCTAGATAGCGCGTCTCGTCATGCTGTCACATCTATCACTAGCACGAAGGTTTTCATTCTGGTGCTCCTTCTTTCGGACTTTACTCATCATTAATATCCGCAGAACGCTTTCACTGAACAATTTATGAGTGCTCTCCGGGAGATCAGCTTGCTGAATAACGATCTCATACAATTGCCACCAACCTTGACATCGTTGCAGGCCAGCTTTCGAGCTAAGAATAGTTTCCCACATATACAACGGCTACACAGTATGATCTATGCATATTGTGCTACTGTCATCGAGATTGTGCGCCGGAAAGAATTCGGTAATGTCCTTTAAGTTGACGGCGACCTGATCTCAAGCTCACTCCCATGCGCAGCTCGCTTTTTCTTTCACAAAGCGCAGGGTATTTTGGAGGTCATGGCCAAGTTCTCGTCAGTATGACATTTTGTCTCTGTTATTAATATTTATCCCAGTTTAGTGCTTCTGAACGAAAACGGCGCCAGGTATATCGAGGAGACGTACATGGACAGCTGCCTTTCGACACCAAGGGTATGGATGACTCAGTCCCATCAGTCGATTTTTCGCCCATTGGGCGTGGTGATCTTGACAGCACATATACTCTCGAGCGTTCTGACGTCGAAGGTAGTAGCTATCCAGCTCGTATTTGATCGTTGGTGAATGTCTGACTTGTCACTTCAACATTAGACCTGGTCCGCGTAATGAGTGATCTAGAGCAATATGCTCTTACACTCAAAGATAGCGGGGTTGCTCTCAGCACCATTCATGAAACACGTGCCAACCTGGAAAGACTGATCAGTAAAATGGACTCGTTAGGGTCGGGCTTTGATCGTATTGCCGAGCGGTCGCGTATGTTCTCAAAGATGGCTTTGCCTAGGATGTGCTGCTGATACTCTTTTCTTGTTGACCCAGTACTATTGTCCTCGCGACTTGCCCTTTCACGACGACGTTGTGGGTAGGATTTTTATATCAGGCTTGATCTCCGCGCTGACATTGACATTTGTTACAGTATCTGAAGTTGATGAACAAGCCCTTCAGGAGCTCACGGGTCACTTGCGTGACCTTGAACAATCTAAAGCTTCTCAGGAAACACAGTTCGCGGAGGAACGCGCATCGTTGCATGCTGAAATTTCCCGATTGAAAAATGAGTTGGACGAAGCTAATAAAGGCTCGTCAGGTGAACGTGACAGAGCTGATCATCTCGAAAGAGAGCTACTACAGGCCCGTGCCCAGATCGAAGGCGAGGTCACCGCACGTCGCATTATGGAAGAGCGTCATAAAGACCTCTTTGCCGATGCTGAGAATCAACGCTTAGAGCTTGCTCGCGCTCTGACAGAAGCTACCAATCAGACTAGAGCTGCCGAAGTGTTACGTCAACAACTCGCTCAGGCTCGCGCAGAATTTGAAGATATCAAGGATTTGGAGGCCCGCAATGCCGCTAAAATAGCTAGTCTTTTGAAGGACCAGGAAGAAACCCTTCGCAACCTTGAGCTAGCCCGTTCGCGTGGGGAAGACTTGGAACTCCAAATACAAGGCGCCCGTCAGGAGAGCGAGGAGGTCAAGAGGGCGTTGGAGGAAGCAGCGAAAGACAAAGATCGACTTATACGCGCTCAGGCCAGCGAACACGATAGGCAGATGAGGGATTATGTCGCTGAGGCAGATGGCGATCGTGCGGTCCTGGAGCATCAGTTTTTCGAGCTGCGGGCGGAGCTCGAGAACATGGAGCGGCAAGTGAAAGAAGCGACTGCTCAGGCAGAAATGAAGGAGGCGGATGCAGTATGTTTGAAGGAAGAGTTGCAGCGCCTCGAATGCGAGCTTCGAGAAACACGACATGTCGAGACTGTCTTGAGGGAGGATCTCAGCTCTGGACGGACGTCTCTGTTCGACCTTGAGCAGAAAGTGGAGGAAGGTGGCCGTTTAGTAGCTCAGCTGCTGGACATTGCCATTGCATACCGGACTGCACACTTCAAAGCTTCAACCATTGCGCAATCCGCCATTTCTCACCCGGTTATAACGAAGTCGGTTCTTCATTTAGGCGATTCTCAGCTATTCAACACTTCACGACATCCGCCTCTTGAAGAGCCGTCGCCCATTGACCCTTCTGATCCTGTGTCCGCCATAGAGACTCTACGATCGTTTGACCATGACCGCTTCATTGAGGTTATTGCTAAAACCGGATCGACCATCCGTAAATGGCAAAAGCAATGCAAGGAATATCGCGAACGTGCAAAGGGGAAGATCTCATTCAGGAACTTTGCAAAGGGCGATCTGGCGTTGTTCTTGCCGACGCGTAATTCAGTTTCCAAACCCTGGGCGGCATTCAATGGTACGCGGCACCTTGGCATGATTACTGTGCTTTAACATTGACGTACTGAAATCTTACCAGTGTCCTTCCCACATTACTTCTTGCAGGCAACCGGTCATCTCGCAGAACAACTGAAGACCCGAGAATGGATTGTGGCAAGGATAACCTCGATCGCCGAACGTGTCGTTGACCACAAGGTATCTGTGTTGCTTGCTGCCTGTCTTTGAGTTTCTGGTCTGACCCATGCAACAAACAAGGACCCGAGCAGCAATCCATATGGGCTCGGTGACGGTATCAAGTATTACATGCTCGAGGTCGAGGATTGGACACAGCCCAGCTCGTCTAAACGCCGAATTACTCCTAGGAAGACCATGGCCGAGAGCAAAGAACTGTTGAGGGCCCATTCGACTTCGCCGGGTTCCCAAAACGAAGTGGAGGATGCTTTTCAAGCCACACCCGCCCCGAGTTCTCACCTCTTTCCTACAGTACGGAGTCGTTCCAACTCAACACCAGGAGCAGGACCGTCTTCCTTATCACGGCTCCTTGCGCAGGCCGGACCTTCCTCCGAGCGATCTCCAGAGACTGAGGCAGCTGTGACAGTGTCGCCACGCACACCATCTCCTGTTCCGATACAGACAGCACCCCTTACCACTCCTTCGATGGCAAACATGTATCCGCAAAAGCAATCCGCAAACATACCGTCTCCCCTACGTCCAGGCTCCCGTGCTTCACGCATGTCAACATCCTCACGGTTTTCCGCAGGGCGCATGCCACCTTATGGAAGTGTATCGTCCGCTGCCTCTAACATTCCCCTTGTGAAAGCTGCACCGACTACCGCACTGTCTGCTTCACCGAGCGGAATTGAGGCGCCTACTGCAGATGGCACAGTATCACCGGCTGACCCTGCAGGAGAAAGCATGTCAAACGCATTGCTGAACCGCCGACGCACGACTTCATATCATGTGCCAAGCTCACCACTCGCCACTGCGATTGCGACTCCAGTCTCTGCAACAGAAGACAGACCAACAAGTGGGGCTCTCGCAAGCCTTGCCAATTGGGGCGTAGCGTTCGGCAGACGGCGGAAAGTCGACACAGACATCCATAACGCGAGCACCAACGAGGAGCACCGGCGGAATGCAAGTGTGGACCGCATAGGAGAGCAAACGTCTGCACGCGAGCTTTTGCAGCGTTTCTAGCAGTACAATCGTTTGTCAAAACGACCCTGTGGCGATTAAAGCTTAGAAATATGTAGTCACATGGACTGCAGGGGGCTTTGTTGCCTGCATTAGCCCATCATGGCTGTCAACCACCCACTATCATTTGTGTCATGACAACAATTGAACACTAGTGGCCGGTTAGTCCATAGTCCGGTGTGTTCCCGAGTTTCGATGAAGAGCATCATGATTCTGGACGTCAGGCACGGATGGTTTTCCTACCTACTGTACCTATATCCTCGACATCAATGAACTGTGTCTTGCGCGATATTCCCATTTCCTATATTCGTGTCCTTTGCGTTATTACTTTGGCGTGACTAACGCTCTCCTCCTGACATCATGCCTCTAGAGATGGCCTACATGCTTTCATGACTATGATGCCTGCAGAGCTTTCTGTGCTTCCCTCTGGGGAGTGTCCGCATGGGATTCGACGGCAGTGGAGATCACTTCATACCTTGTACTGTCTCGTTCACCAGTTCTATCACCATCAGCTCTGGCATCACATGCCAGTGCTGAGCGGATTTGAATTTCGCGAGAAGTTATGGTGTGGGTACGACGGGAATGATGAGTAACTTAACATGGTGTGGTAAAGATAACAAGATGTTTCTGGATGTGGAGTCGGCGCTGGAACTGACTGAGATTCACTGACATACGCATGATATCACTGGGTTACTATGAGTAGGGTCTTATGAAAACATGATGAAGCTATTTAATGTCAATGTCCTCCGGATAATGATATGAATAGCAGTATCGTGGAATAATCTCGGACTGACTTACCACTTTCTGATCCGAGTGAGGCTGTACAGGCAGGTTCCGCCATATTGGCTCGCTAACAACAAACAGTGATGGCTCCGCCATCCCCGCTGGCAGTACTACTACCGCATCACAACGACCTAGTATCAAGCCTGAAATAAGTTCTCAGCGAATGTGCGCCCGTCGCCCTTTGCGACAACGAGTGTCGTGCGTTTAGGTAGTTGGGCGGGGGAGAAGCCAGACTAATAGGCGTATCCTAACCCGGTCAGTATTAAAATCATGATCGTCGGTGGATATAATGGCCATTTAGCCTTCCTTTTGATTCATTTCAGCCAACTTTGGGCGGGTGTTTGTGACTTAACAACTTTAGAATCTCGGAACGAGACTGTTACATTTTTGATCTGAGAGTTCGCATTACGATGAGTTACATCCTTACCTGATGTTCCCAACAATTTATCCCAGGGACTGACGGTTAGGCTTGACGGTTCAGCACACAGGGGGGACCGTTGAACTACTGTTGACAAGATTTATACGGAGGAAAGAAGCCAAGATTTGGGCGCTAGGAACGGGACGGGTGAGGCCTGTGAGGGCTCGGAGGCCTGCGGGTTAACCAGTACCTAGCTGCCGGGTCTGTCTGGAGAATATTTGGGGAAACCCACAGTTTCGAATCACCTGAGCTCATCCTCACAAGCACCGCTATCACCATTCGGCAAACATAACACTCTCGTCCAACTTGAGTTTATTCGTATATAAGCCTACCGTGCATCTCCCATTCGTCACCCTCACCTTCCTCTGGTTTTCTTTCGCTCCAAGTATCCTCAGAAACGATAATGGGTGGAGGCGCTGTCGTGTCCGTCCGTAAAGAGGGTGGTTATGTTCAGCTGCTTGATCCTAATAGGAAATGGCACAACAATAGACGGTAAAATACACTCTTACCAGTGCGAGCCAAACTCACCGCTTCCTGAACAGGCTGATCGCCCTTCATGGGTGGATCGTATTGTAGTTCGTATCTCTCCGATCTTCCACAATTGTCCAGTCTTGCTGACATACCCGATCAAACGCAGCCTGATTACCTCGGCAAGCAACGGATTCGATGGCAGTATGATGAACTCTTTGCAATCTATGAGCCAGTGGAGGGGTTTCTTCAACAATCCTAGTGGAAGCAAGCTCGGTCTTCTGAACGCAATTCAAGTAAATTTCGGCTCGATTCCCCTTTCGTTTGCACCCACTCATCCCCCGTGATAAGAACATTGGTGCGCTTGCTGGGTATCCGTTCGCCCCGTACGTATCAGATGGCCTTGGTCGTCGTGGGGCAATCTTCTTTGGATCCGTCGTCATGGTTATTGCAATTGCATTGCAGACGGCGTCACAGTCAATCGGTATGTTCATCGGATCTCGGTAGGTAATCCTCGTGCTTATGTCCGGGCCAGCTTACAAACTCTCTTTCTTAGTTTCCTTATTGGATTTGGTCTTGTATTCTGCGGTTAGCAACCATCATTTTCGTTCGGTATTTGACTGGGTACTGACGTAGTCCACGTACTCACACAGCCAATGCTGCGCCTATGCTAGTTACGGAAATCGCATACCCTCCCTACCGTGGAACATTGACCTCACTGTACAACTCCCTGTGGTACTTCGGATCGTTGATGTGCGTACTCAATTGCCAAAATGCATTTGTGGGGCATCTCAAGTAGCGATTCTGTACCAGTGCGGCATGGTCGACTTTCGGCACACAATACATTCAAGGTGGCTGGTCATGGCGCGCTCCTTCTCTCCTGCAGGGTATACCCGCTTTCCTCCAGATTGCCATGATCTGGTTTGCACCAGAGTCACCCCGTTGGTTGATTGACAAGGGCAGAGATACGGAAGCTATCCGGACTCTTGCATATTACCATGCAGACGGCAACGCGTAGGTCCATCTCTTGTCCACTCTTCCTCTGACTGGTCATGTCGTGTGGTTAGTCAGGACCCCCTGGTCGTCTTCGAGTACGAGGAAATCAAGGCTGCGATCGAGTTCGACCGCACGGGTAAGTTTTTGAGATTTGGATATGTTGCGAATGCTCGTCGTCTGATGCTTCCCCCAGTTGCTTCCAATGTCGGCTGGAAGTCGTTATTCTCTTCTCCCGGCAACAGGAAACGTATGCGGATTATCCTTGCTTTGGCCTTCTTCTCTCAGTGGTCTGGCAACGGGCTTGTTTCGTACTACCTCAACAAGGTATTCGACGCCATCGGCATCACCAACCCTACCATTCAGGTAAGTGATATTATCTGCTGAAGAAGTGTTAGAATCCCAAGGCTGACTCCTTGATAGCTGCTAATCAATGGTATCCTGCAAATCTGGAACATTTTTTGGGCATTCTCTGCTGCGTTCCTGTGCGAGCGCCTTGGCCGTCGCTTGCTATTCATCACCTCTTGCGTTGGCATGCTGTTGTTCTTCATTATGCAAACGATTTGCTTCTCCATCAATGTCCAACACGGCAGCTCTTCCGCTGCTCACGGTGTCATTGCATTCATCTTTTTGTTCTACGCTGCTTATGAGTGAGCTGTCGTCGTGTCGCTTGCGCATGTCCCTTGACTGACGAACCTTGGCAGTATTGCATTCACGCCACTCATTGTATCGTACACGGTCGAGATTCTGCCGTATCCGATCCGTGCGAAGGGGTACAACCTGTTCAGCCTCACCATCTCCGTGGCCATTATATTCAATCAATATGTCAACCCAATCGCTCTGGACAACATCGGATGGAAGTACTACGTAAGCAACCCTTCTTTGTATCCTCGAAGCAGAGCCCTGACATTCGCCGCCCAAATAGATCGTTTACGACTGCTGGCTCGCCTTTGAGCTGGTTTACATTTACCTCTTCATCGTTGAGACCAAGGGACTCTCCCTGGAAGAGACGGCTGCGATATTTGATGGCGCCGACGCAGCGGGTCAGATCGCGGGTCACGCCACTCACAGTATTAGCAACTCGAACATCCCATCGACGTCAGACACTGATGAAAAAGTATCTGCTAAGTTCCACCAGACCGGGTCAAGGACTTGAATGCTGCGGCGTTCTATCTAACAAATATGTCATGTATACGTTTGGTTTATGGAGAGGGTGGTATAGGCCACAGCACGGTGTTGACTGCTCTCTGATGACCTCTGTGATATTATCGATCCACCTTGTTCTTTTCCCTGTGTGCTGCACAGAATGTATATCATAATAAATGCTTTTGCCTTTTGTCCTGCAACTTGTTACGCTCAATGACATAATACATGGATGTACGGATACCTCCTGAGTGTACTTGTGCCATCCTCATCCTGTTAGAGAGACGGCGGCCGTTTCAAGCTCAGGGCACAGAGCCGAGCCAGCGGATCCTGGGTCAAGAGATGCGACGCCGCAGCAGTGTGACGTCGGATCGTGGATCGGGTATGCGGGGTAAGCTGTGTTTCGCACTCGACCACTAGTGTAAAAACCTGTTGCATTGCAACATTGAGTTATAAAGCATCATCCGTGAAGGTATACATAGCTTATTGCAACGGAAAATAAAAGGAAACAGTGCTCTACCCGTTTACAGACCAAGGAGTAATAGGATGTCATCTGTCACAGTATATCCAGGGAATAAGAGGTATACATAGGCTGTTGCAATAGGATGTTGATGTGACTTGCTCTTTGCCACAGCACCCATGCCCCACACATACTTGTTGGTTCTTCACTACCTTATGATGCTGATCACACTGTTTACCTATTAAGTATACTTATCTCCATCTCATCTTATTGGTATTTCTTTTCTCTTTATGGTTTGAACTCCTCTTCAACTCTATTTTGCTCTTACTATATTTTCTTTATCTCATCATCTTCTCACCTCAGCACTTCTGCTTGTGCTGAGGTGAGTATCTCTTCTACTCCCTGAGTTCTCTTCTGACATACCTGCTCTATGCAGCTCTTTCTGTCTTCTGTGTACCCTCTTCCCTCTGGTACACATCTTCTCTATCTTACAGCTTTGTCTCCTGCTATAATGGCCCTTGGGCTCTAAGCTTATCAATTCTATGGCATCATGTTTGCTTCCCTTGTTGTACTGCCCAGTTTCATCAATACTTACATCAGCATGGTCTGTGTGCTGGTACCTATAGTATATAAGTACTTTACAAGGGACCTTGATAGTCAGTCAGTATTCTACCCCCTCCAGCATCATGGACACACTTCTCACTCTTTATTACTGTTACTTCTGCACAATGATACTGCTTCTCTTTCTCCTTGGGCTATTGCCCTTGCTCTACCCACCATCCCCCTTCAGTCCTCTCTGAGTAGAGTGACCCAGACTTAGTCGACCACCATGCCACACAATGCCATGTTGACATAGGAAACATTTCTCTATCTATTTACAGACCAAGCTCAGTCCACAAACCAACTCCAATTTCCAAACCAATACACCAATCCCAATCACCTCCCTTCCACCTGTTGAACATTTCCCATATGTCAGTTACTGCTTACATTTCATATACATATTTTTGTTTGGCATTTCCCCTCACATACACACATTACTTCCTCATCACTTCCCCATACCACACATACTCTGGACAATGCATGTCCCCTACATACATAGGCATCCTTGTACTTTAGGATTGTGTCTCCCCCTCAACCTTACTTCTCCCACTATATAAGATGCACATCCACTACGTATATCCTCAGTAGTTGTCTTACAATGACACTGAGTGAGTACCCCACTTTACCATCCTACCCTCTGTCTCACTACAACCCCTGCAGCTCTTACACTTGCGTTGTGGCACTCCTCCACTGCCCACACCTACCTCTACCTCTGCAGTAATGATACTCACATGCCTCCCATACTGGGAGGATCTCTGCACCCTGCTGCTGTTCATAGTTGCCTGCCATAGCCTGTGCAAACAGGTTATGGGCCCTGGTGTGCTGCTAGAATAGTGTGGCTACCCCTAGATTGGGCTAGGGGTCTAATGGGCATTGCCCTTAGTGGGGGTGTTGGAGTTAAGGTCAAATGCCCAACCCTGTACATGTGCTACTACTCTTCATAACAGAGCTACAATACTTTCATAGCAGAGTTACAACTCTACAGTAGTCATGACAGCTCCACATCATGCTAATAGCACTTCACTTAGACAAGGCCTGGTAGCTCAGTGGTTAGAGCACCCACCCGGAGTAAGGGAGATCCTTGGTTCAAACCCAAGCCAAGTCACTATTTTGGCAATTGCACTTTCTAACACCACCATAAACCCTGTGCCCTCACCTAGCAGGGAGAAAATAGGTGAGTACAATACAACAGTTCAATTCAACAGTACAATTCAACAGTACAATTTGCCAATCCAGTACAGAAACCAATCTTGCCTGAACACTCCACTCCCTGCTTTGCTGCTGCTTGTCCTACACCACATCAAATAAGAAAATGGCATATAGTCTATTAGCAACAAAATTCACCAAGGTGCTGGTCAAATACTCTGCAAAACCTCAGGGTACACCACATTCAAGGCTGATCCTCCATGGGAACCCTCAGGAAAGGGGGCCTTGATCCTGTCCCCAGATGTGCAGTGTGACAATACAACATAGAGTTGGCCATGGGCAAAAAGTCCAGAGTGCAAGTCAAACCCAGCATGAGTGAGTGATTGGCCTTGTGATGTGTTGATGGTCATGGAAAAGGCAAGGCAAACTAGGAATTGGCAGCATGATAGAGGAATGGGTAGTGCTAAGAGTGGCCTATTGGATGGTCTTAGGGAAGGTTTGTGATAACTATACCCCTGGTAACAAGGTAGTTGGTGTTAGCCTTTCCTTATCTGATTAGATCCTTATCACTCTTCTCTCCCTTGACACCTGCAGCCCACACTTATTTAGTCAGTGTGGTCTGTGCATGACTTCAGTTTGTATATCAGTAGCTCTACAGCATCTTAGAATATTAAGTGGACATCTTCTCTCTTTCCTTAAGAGTGCCTGCACCTGTCTTTTCTCACTCCACTTCAATACCCTCCTTTGGTCACCACAATATGGGTGACCCTCTTTTCATCATTGCTATCATCTTCTCTGTCATCATCTTGAGTACGACTGCTGCCCTCATCACCTGCTAAGAGCAGCCTATTGGACGGTCTTAGGGAATGTCTGTAACAATACCCCTGGTAACAAGGTAGTGAATATGCGCTTGATAAGCATAATAGATGTTCCTAATGATGATGAAGATTGGGATCAACAAGATAGTGATAAGGATGATTCCACCAATGACTATATGAGGATCCAGAGTGGTGAGTTTAGGATGTCTTAGCAACACTTAGAGTGACTTAGAGATCTTAGACTTAGTTCTTTAGAGGATGAAGTGAGTTGGTAGTGAGCTTAGGTCAAGCGCAGTATAGGAGAATCCCTAGATTGCAAAGTTGACAAGACTGGGGTTTAAGACTGCCAGTCTTTCAACTACTTATACAAAACCAGAGTCCTAAGTATAGTAAGGTTGCGCAGTAATGTGCAGTAAGTAAATGATAATGCACAGTAAAGTGCAGTAAGTTGCATCCATTGTGTAAGTAGTGTGGCTCAGCCACAAGTGTGAAATGAACCAGATGTAAACAAAGGTAAATAGAGACAAGATAAGATGAGTCCTTGCCAATTGTATAGTAATAGTCCTTAGCAAGTAAGTGTTATAATAAATAAAAGAAAAGATAAGTCTTTATAGTACTTGGAGCTATGCTCACACTTAAGTATGTAAATACTTAAGTACTATAAAGAGAAAAAAGCAATGAGTCCTTACTATAAGTAGGAGCTAAGCTCACTGCTGTAGTTAATACTATGCTTATAGTAAGTAGAATATAAGAAAGAAACAGAAAAGAAAGAAAAGAAAAACTGTTACGAGGTGCTAAAGCAAGTGCCTTGTAACATCACCTTCACCACTGCACCATCTATTCCCTGTGCAACAGTTGGTATGCACTTGGTAAGCATGTTGAAATACAAGCACCACACAGATAAAGAAAAACAGAAAATTTCTTGCAAACATGCTAAGGGTGTATTTCTGCACATGTACCATATTTAAGTATCTACTAAATATCAAATTGTGGGCCCAGCCCACAGCGAAAATCATGAGGATAGGGAGTGAATGGAGAGAGCTCAACAGCCCAAAATACAACAAAGCATAGTAAACATTCTTAATGATGATGATGATGATGATGATGATGATGTTGGTGCAGGTAAACTAGGTGTGGTGGTGAAGGTGGCAGGATGTGATCAGAATGGGAGGAGTTGCTGGACACAAGGTGGGAGGTGGTGGTAGATGACAAGCACAACAACCCAGCCTAAGACAAAGGCTGAGAAGAGGCACATGAAGAGTAGGAGAGGGAAGTCCATTGTAGGACAGCAAAAGAAAGACTTGAATATAAAAAGAGGGTAGAGACTGATATCAGACACTCTCAAGAAAGAGAGGAGAAGATGTCTGCTTGGATTCTCAGATGCTATCTAACTACTGATGTACAACCCATCAATGTGCACAGACTGTGCTTACTAATATAGTGTGGGCTGTGGGTGTAGAAGAAGAGAAGAGTGATGATGTAAGATCAGATCAGGTAAAGACAACAGATGAAGAGTGGGATCAATGAGATAGTGATGAGGATGATATTGAAACATGGGCATAGTGGCAAACAGCAGGTTGAACATCATTGTGTCAAAATAGGCTTGTGAGCCCAGGTGGAGATAAAAGAGCCAAGGGGACAACAGTCCAGAGGGATAGATAGACAGCTAGAGAGAGAGGGCTGTAAGATAGAGAAGATGTGTACCAGAGGGTAGAGGGTACACAGAAGAGAGAGAGCTACATAGAGCAGGTATGTCAGAAGAGAACTCAGAGAGTAGAAGAGATACTCACCTCAACATATGCAGAAGTGCTGAGGTGAGACAAAGACAAAGTAAGGAAGATATAGTAAGAGCGGGATAGAGTTTAAGAGGAGCTCAAACTATAAAGAGAAAAGATATACCCATGAGATAGAGATAAGTGTTGATGATTGTGTATTACTCATCCACTCCTTCCTTTTTTGTTCACCTACTGTACACACACACACACACACACATATATATATATATGCATGCATACTGGTGTACACTTTCTTCCTGTTGATAGTGTTAGCTTTATCTGATCTTATCTGATCTTCCTAGTGTTATGAGGCACTTGCTTTGGCACCTTGTAATGGTTTTCTTTTTTCTTTTTCTTTTTCTTTTATCTTACTTACTATAAGTGTAGTATTAACTACAGCTGTGAGCTTAGCTCCAACTTATAGTAAGGACTCACTTTCCCTTCTCTTTATAGTACTTTAGTATTTACATACTTAAGTGTGAGCTTAGCTCCAAGTACTATTACTATACAATTAGCAAGGACTTGTCTCATCCCATCTCTATTTATCTTTGTTTACCTCTTGTTCATTTCACACTTGTGGCTGAGCCACTTACTGTATTTCATGGATGCATCTCAGGTCATGTGATCTCATTGATTGCTACACAATCATTGTTGATCCATGAACCTTATTTTCTTGTACTACCTTTAGGACTCTGGTTTTGTATAAGTAGTTGAAAGACTAGTGGCCTTAAACCCCAGTCTTGTCAACTTCATAATCTAGGGATTCTCCTATACTGCACTTGACCTAAGCTTGTTACAAACTTGCTTCACTCATAAAGAACTAAGTCTAAGATCTCTAAGTCACTCTAAGTGTTGCTAAGACATCATAAACTCATCATCCTGGATCTTCATTTAGTCATTGGCAGTATCCTCCTTATCACTATCTCATTGATCCATCTATTCATCATCATCTGGAATGGTTACTATGCTTATCAAGCATGTACCAATTACCTTATTACCAGGGGTATTGTTATATTGAACCTTCCCTAAGACCATCCAATGGGCTGCTCTTAGCACTTTGACAAGACTCCAAACTCCTCCTAACAACCAACCACACTTCTAGGAAGTGTGCACCCTCACTATGGCTTCTACATCATCTAATCTCCCTGGAGATTACCACAACCAACTTCTTCCTGCCAATGATATCACATTAGACATAACCATAACTGAATGCCAGTGGCCTGATTACCTCCAATATGACAGCAGTAACAAACTCTTTTACATCAATAATCAACTCATTTACTTCACTCAAATAAATCCAGAACCACAAGTCATCTTCTCTAACAGTCTACCAGTTACAACTGAAGCTCCTCTTCTTTTGGCAAATCTCCACTGAGAAATCTTGTTAGACATCAAAGTTTGCTGTCAACATAGACAACTTCTCAAAAACCATATCCCCATTACCCTTGAAGAATATACCAACACCAAAGATGAACACACCTTCTATGGCAAACACAACCAGTGGATATACAAGGAATATGCAGATGATCCCAACAAAGACCAAGTTATTGTTTGCTGGGATCTCACAAACAAATCAGACTACTATTACATTGAAGTATCTCCCAAATGAGTATCTTCATTACCCATGATCCCTGAATACTGACAGAGTCTTATACCAAGATCACAATCAGAATCTCACACAGGAGCTAGCACAGAACCCTCAAGACCATGAATGCCCATCAACATTTTGGAAAGCCTTCCTCAAGCTCAAGTGGAAACCTTCTTTACTCCTCAAGCAACAACTTCAGGAGACAAAACCATTACCTCATCCACCCCTTTCTTTCAATCAAGAATCACCCCTGGAACTATGAGTTCAAACTCAGTTGATCTGATGCTAACAACAAATTACCTGAACCTGAAGAGAACTCAATCAACTATACCAAGAATGGCTAACACATCATCCACTTCCTCCAAGGAACCCTGACTCAATAAGCCATCTGAGTTTTCTGGAACTGAATCCACCACCAAGGACTTTATCTGATAGGTTAAACTCCATTTCTTTACCAAGAATTTCAAAGACAATATGGACACAATTGCCTTTGCACTATCCTTTTGCAAAGAAGGAACAGTTACTGGAACATGGGCCAGACAAATCATTGATCAGCTCATCATGACCCCTTCAATGCTTATCTGGAAACAATTTGAGGAACAATTTGGTGACAAATTCTATCCAAGTAACAAAGGGGAGTTATCACACAACAACCTGGATAGATTAGTCTGGGGAAGAGGCAGTGTTGGAATATATCATGGTATTCAATCCAATTGCTGACACCATGGGTTATAATGACATAACCAATATTGAGAAATTTAAGAATGGTCTAAAAAAAGACATCAAGGATACCATCATGACAACCAGGGACAAATTACTGGCAACCTTAAAAGAATGGCAAGAACTTGCCATAAGGTTGGATCACAACTGATCAAACAATGACTTCCAGAACAGCCTCAAGTCTGGTCAAGGTGGATGATTCCCTTACCCCAATGATTTACTCAAAGGGGATAATGACTCTTGTCTATGAAAATTAAACCCACACACTATACATGCAATCAAAGACTTCTCTCCCATGGAAACATTCCAAAGGGAAGTCTTCATATGTGCTGGGTTTACCAGAAATGGAAGATTATTGGACAAAGAATGCAACAAAAGGAAATGAGAGGGAGCTTGCTTCAGATGTGGTATCAAAGGATATTTTGGCATGGAATGCAAGGTCAAACATGACCAGAACTATGGAACACCTAAGCCCACTTATGCAGTAAGGGGAACCCAAGAATGTAATGAAGAAGAAGACCCCATGATCACCATTTCCTGTGCCCTCATGAAATTATCTGACAAAGACAAAGTGGAAATGCAAGATCTCTTCAAGATCACCCAGAATTTTTAAAGTCTCTGAAGTCAGCAACAGACAAAGGAGTAACTGATTCTAAATTGGACATTGCAAGCAGGAACTCAAATTCAGACAATGAACTGTACATATCATTCTCAAAATACAATGGTTCTCCCTCCATTCAAGTACTTGTTGAAATCCCCATAAGAAATCAGAAAGTTGCCACCAAAGCCCTAATTGATAGTGGAGCAACCAGAATATTAATCCATCAAGATTTTGTATGCCTTCACCAGCTACCAACTCAGAAACTCAATTGAAAAATACTGGTAAAAGACATTGATAGGACAAAGAATATTGGAGGGGATATCACACACATGTGTCAAATCACCTTGCAAATCAAGAAAGCACATAAACCACCACATATAGAAACCAACAAGTTCTATGTTACTGATTTGGGGAAAGAAGGTGTCATCCCAGGAACCAATTGGTTAAGAGAACATAACCCAAACATTGACTGGACTCAAGACACCATTTCATTTTCATGTTGTCCTGCTAAATGCAATCCATCCTCACCAAATAGCACATCAGTATTCTCTGAAGAAGATAAACCCCTAAACCCAATTGAGGATCAATGGATGATAGATGGGCTAGACCTCTTCTGGACCACCCTATCCCTGCAAATTACCATGAACATTCAATGTGATGGAAAAGGCATGGATTTAGTCCCACCACATTATCATGACCTAGGAAGAGTCTTCAATGAAGAAGCCTCTACCTGATTACCTAAATGACATTCATGGGATCACACAATCAATCTGAAATTAGGGGTAGAACCCTACACTGGAAAAGCTTATCCTATAACAAACAATGAGAAGCACCTCACACATTCATCTCTGAAAATAACAAAAAGGGATATATTTGTCCATCAAACTCTCCTTGGATGGCTCCTTTCTTCTTTGTAGGGAAGAAAGATGGCAAATTATGTCTCTGTCAAGATTATCAGAGATTAAATGAATGAACCATCACCAACAAATATCCACTACCTCTCATTCCCAAACTAATTGATAAACTCAAAGGTGCTATGATCTTTACCAAATTAGATCTCTGATGGGGTTACAATAATGTATGAATCAAGGAAGGGGATGAACACAAAGTCACATTCATTGCTGATTGCTGATGGAAAATTATGGGAACCAACTGTAATGTTCTTTGGACTCCAGAACTCCCCAGCTACATTCCAGTCTATGATGAATGCCCTCTTTGACAATCTTATCACCACAGGACACATTGTCATCTACATGGATGGCATCCTCATCTTTATGAATAACCTGGCAGAACATCAGAAATTGGTTTGCCAAGTCCTCCAACACCTTATTGATGAAGATCTATTCTTAAAACCAGAGAAATGCTTCTTTCAGAAAGAATCCATTGAGTATCTTGGCATGAACATTTCCCATGATCAAGTTCACATGGACCCAGCTAAACTATTGGCAATTACTGAATGGCCCATCCCAAAAAAGGTCAAAGACATACAGTCATTTTTAGGGTTTGGAAACTTCTATCAGTGCTTCATCAAAGGTTTCACCAAAATGACCAAACCTCTTATGGAACTAACATGTAAAGATCAACTTTTGGAATGGAATGACACTTGACAATCTGCTTTTGAACAACTGAAACACACATTTACCACAACTCCAATCCTTCTGATACTAGATTTTGAGGCCCCTTTCAAACTTGAAACTGATGCTTCAGATTTCAATTATGGTGCAATACTATCCCAACAATGCCTGGATTCCCACTGGCACCCAGTCACTTACCTGTCCAAACAAATAACCCTGCCAGAATGTAACTATGTCATCTATGATAAGGAATTAATTGCCATCATTCATGCCCTCAAAACCTGGCATCATTACCTCAAAGGAAGTCCCCACCCTGTGGACATATGGTCTGACCACAAGAATCTTGAGTATTTCTCCATGGCTAAACAACTTAACTGATGTCAGGCCTGATGGAGCCTATTCCTTTCTCATTTCAACTTTTCAAATTCTCACTGTCCCAGTGCCCTCAATAAAGCTGATTGTCTGACCAGGAGGCCAGACCATGCAGGGGGGGTAATTCCAACATTACAGTGCTAAACCCAAAGTATTTTGCATTAATGCCATGGGAAGACACCTGACACCCATGTGATCAAAAAACATCAGACAGCAAATCATTGAACAACTCAAATCTGATACACTTTCCCAAGAAACATTCCAGAAAATCAAGAACCTTGGACCTAGAAAATTAACCCAAGGTATCCAAGAATGGAATTATGAAGATGAACTCCTTCTCTTGTGTGGAAAAATCTACATTCCAGACAACAAAAAATTACAAAAAGAAGTAGTATGTATCCACCATGACTCAGCTCCTGCAGGACACCCAGGAAGATGGAAGACATATGAACTTATCCAATGTGACTACTGGTGGCCAGGAATGTCCATATTCATCAAAGCATATGTAGAAGGATGTGCCACATGCCAGTCAACCAAGAATAACACACAACCCACTAAAGCTCCACTTATTCCCACTGAAACTCCTGAAGAACCTTGGCAACACATTACTACAGACTTTGTAACTGATCTCCCAGAAGTAAATGGATATGATTCCATTAATGTCATTGTTGACAAATTCTTGAAAGCTATTATCATTACACCATGCACAAAAACCATCACCACCTCAGAAACTGTGCAACTATTCTTAGACCATGTGTGGAAATGCTTTGGTCTTCCAGACAAGATTGTCTCTGATTGAGGACCCCAATTTACTTCCAAAGTCACACAAGAAATCTGAAAAGCATTAGGGATTACTTCAGCAATGTCCACCACTTATTGCCCACAATCTGATGGCAAAACTGAACATGTCAATCAAGAAATAGAACAATACCTCTGAGCCCTTGGAGATCAATCACTGATGAACTGGCTCAAACTACTCCCTTTTGCTGGATTCTCACACAATAAACATGTCCATTCCACTACATGAAGATCCCTGTTTGAGACCCTTATGGGTACAAACCCTGATTCACTATCAAACCAATCACTGCATTGGCACCAGAAGCAGCAACTCAATTCCAACACATACAAAACATACAAGATGAAGTAACTGCCAGCCAGAAACTCACAGACCAAATAACAAAAGAATCACACAATAAATATGGAACTACCTTCATCATGTACAAAGAAGGTGACCAAGTATGGCTAGATGGAAAAGACCTCAAACTTCAATACCCAAAAATGAAACTAGCCCCAAAACAATTTGGACCCTTTCCAATTAAGGAAGTCCTCAGACCTGTCACTTACTGGCTCAAACTACCACTGAAATGGAAGATCCATCCTGTGTTTCATCTTTCACTTCTTATCCCCTTCAAGGAAACACCCAAACATGGCCCCAACTATACAAAACCACCCCCAGAGATAGTCAAAGGCAAAATGGAGTTTGAAGTGGAAACAATCATTGGCTCTAGAGTACAGAACAATGGATGACTCCAATATCATGTCAAATGGAAGGGATATCCAGAATTGGACAACATGTGGGAACCACAGGGGAATCTGAGGAATGCACAACAGAAAATAGACTACTTCCACAAATGAAGGCCAAGTGCACCTAGACCATTGTGCAGCCTGGGAATAGACCTATTCACCTTCTGAAATCACCTGACCACCCCCCTCACCCATACTTAAGGAAATTGTTCTGTGTCCAAAATTATCCATCACCCAACAATGTCTTCCCTCCCCTGTCTTCAATCCCATCATCCCCCCTCTCATCCTTCTGCCTCCTCAACTCCCCCCACTTCTGCACCTCCCCCCTTCACAGAAGAGGACATCACTGCTGTGGCCACCCTGGTGGCCCTCTGCCTCTCCAATGCCCCCACCCCACCTCCACCCCTGCCCAGCCCTCTCTCCCTGGCCATTGGACCCTCCCCTGGGGCCCTACCCCTTACCACCCCCAACCCCCCACTCTCTACCCACCCCTTGCAAGCCCCTCACCCTACAAGCTGGAACTTTCTCTGGTACTGCCCCCCCACTAGCCCACTCCCGCTCCACCTGCTACCAGTGCGCCCTCTGGAGGAGCACATCTCTGATGCCCCAGCCTCCCTCCTGGGCTTCATCACCACCCCTGCCTCCAAAGCAGCATCTTGGGGGAACCCCCCAGTGGGCTGATGGCCCACCTCCCACCACCATGTTGAGGCCTGGTCCTCCATGTTGTCCACCCCTGCCCTGGCCCCTCCAAGAGGGGCATGTTTCAAATGTGGCCAACACAGCCATCACTGGGCCCAATGTCCCAACCCCTGCTGCCACCACACCCCCTACTCCCACCCTGTGGTCCCCCACAACTGCACCACCAACCCCAACCACCACCACCACCACCACTCTAACCCCACCTTCATGGCATGGTGTGAGGAACAAAAGTTCCTCCAGGTACACCACCTCTGGGTGCAATATGCTTTCACCCATGCCCACAAAGAGGCATACTACTGGGCCCAGTGCATCACCTCCATCCCCCAGAACCACTCCCCCCCACACCCCTGGTTCTTTGACAGGGGAATGCCCAACAGGTTTGTCCCAGTGTGGGACACCCTCCCCTTCCCCACCTATGAGGAATAAGTGGAGGGCAAAGGGCAACAGGTCAGGGGACCCCATCAAGTGTCAAAGGCAACACATCACATGAAGAGGGGGTGATGTTATGAGGCACTTGCTTTGGCACCTTGTAATGGTTTTCTTTTTCCTTTTTCCTTTTCTTTTTGCTTTTGCTTTTTCTTTTATCTTAGTTACTATAAGTGTAGTATTAACTACAGCTGTGAGCTTAGCTCCTACTTATAGTCAGGACCCACTTTCCCTTCTCTTTATAGTACTTAAGTATTTACATACTTAAGTGTGAGCTTAGCTCCAAGTACTATAAAGACTTATCTTTTTCTCCTTTATCTTTCTTTCTTTATTTACATTTACTTGCTAAGGACTATTACTATACAATTAGCAATGACTCCTCTTTCTTGCCTTTGTTTATCTTTGTTTATCTCTCATTCATTTCATGCTTGTGGCTGAGCCACTTACTATAATCATGGACATGTTGTGAGAATGGGCATGGGCAGGCAGTGATAAGGAGAGCAAGCAGGGCAAGATGTATTGAGAACAGAGGGGAGACATAAGCAGAGCAGGGCCAGAGAAGAGCCAGACAGAAGAGGAGTGCACTAGACATTGTGCAAGACTTAGGAAGAGAGAAAAACGATGAGGGAAAAAGATATAGAGACAAAGTTATAGAGTTATAGCTCTGCTCCAAAGAGTGAGACAAAGATGCTACCTAAAGTAGCAGACAAAGAGCATGGCCAGTAAGATGTAAGAGAAGAGCCAAGAGTACAGCCAGATGAGATAAGTGCAGAGCCAGAGAAGATAAGATGATATGCAAATAAGATGTGGATGAGATAGATAAGAGGGTAAGGATGTAGATAGAGAAAGAATATAGTAAAGGAACTGCTCAGCAGTGTAAAAGTTAGACAAAATCCAACACATGTCCTAGGTCATGTGACTTTGTTGATTGCTGCACAATCATCATTGATCCATGAACCTTATTTACTTGTACTATCTTTAGGATGCTAGTTTTGTATAAGTAGTTGAAAGACTGGCAGTCTTAAACCCCAGTCTTGTCAACTTTGCAATCTAGGGATTCTCCTCTACTGTGCTTGACCTAAAGCTCACTACAAACTGACTTCATCTCTAAGAACTAAGTCTAAGATCTCTAAGTCACTCTAAGCATCGCTAAGACATCATAAACTCATCATCCTGGATCTTCATTTAGTCATTGGCAGTATCCTCCTTATCACTATCTCATTGATCCCTCTATTCATTGTCATCCAGAATGGTTACTACACTTGTCAAGTGCATACCAATTACCTTGTTACCAGGGGTATTGTTATATTGAACCTTCCCTAAGACCATCCAATAGGCCACTCTTAGCGCCTAGATCTTATCCAATCTTACTTATTGCTCTTCTCTCCTTCCTGACCCATGGCCCACACTATATTAGTCAGCACAGTTTGTGTGCATCTGGCTTTTGTATATCAGTAGTCTAGTAGCAGTCTAGAAATCTAAGCAGACATCTCCTTCTTGTCTTCAGTGTGCTGTCTGCACCTGTCCTTTCTATCATCCACTTCAATACACTCCTTTGGAAGTACAACAATGTTCTTCCCTCTTCTCATCTTTGTGGTCTGTTTCTTGGTGTTCATCCTCTTCTGTGTCATGTTCCTCATTGTATACCACAACCTCCCTCTGCACATCCAGGCCATGCTCCCCATCTAGTTGCATTCTGTCACCTTTGCCACTGCACCACATTCCCTGCACAACAGATAGTTCATTGGTCCATGCATGGTCTCTCCTACTATAAGTAGTGTACCTAGTCACTATACAACAACAAGAACTATTTCAAGTTCCACTCTTGTGCATGACCTGCATTCATCAGGTTATGGGTCCTGCCTGGGTCATAAGCACAACTCTACTCTCTTCATTCTTACTTGGGATTGCAATCCTCACTCACTCTCCTCACACCTTGCTCCTACTCACCATACTCCATTGTTGACATTCTCACAAGTTGACTAACATCTCCTTCCTTTTTCATCTCCAGCACTATACATGCACATATGCTCATATACATTCACACACACACATTACTATAGGTAGATTGTAGTTATGACTAATAGGAATAAGGAACATAAGTATCCTCCTCCTGCACATGGCCTGTCATCAACATCCATCTCACACATCCCTCATCCTTGGTATCAGTTCCAAAGATTAACATCACTCTTGAAAACTCCAAGAATTACCACCAATGGGCCAACATTGTAAAGTATGCTCTTATCATCATGGGTGTCTGGTACACCATCTCCAAGCCCACTGTCACTCCTATCACATCTACTCGATACATAGAAGGAGGTTCACCCATCATAATGACCACTAACAAAGATGAACTTCAGCATTGGAAGGACAACAATGAGATAGCAAAAGCAGTTATTTCTATGCACTGTTCTATACAACCTTCAACCATCACCACTTCAGACAATGTCTGCACACAATGAGCTTGGGAGCTGCTAAAAGGAGTGTATGGGAAGCAATCAGCTGTTGCAGCATTTGTCCAATTCCAATTGTTACTCACCTGCAAATACAATATGCATTCCCCACTGATGCCACAATTGGACACCCTGCTCATCACACAAGAACATCTGGCCATGTCTGGCATCAACATCTCCAAACAGCAGATATGTTTCATTCTGTTACATGCTCTTCCATCCTTGTGGGGACACCTTTCCTCATCCATCCTAGCATCCTTTAATATTGCCCACCTAAACCTTGGAGACATTTGCAGGAGAATCCTAGATGAAGAAGCCCATTCCAAACCTGTCTCTGCCCTTTCTGCTTTCCAACAAGCACCTGGTACTATGTGATGAAATGCATCCTTCTGTACCCACTGCAGATGCTGAAATCATATGATTGACACCTGTTGTTGGATTTTGTCTCGATCTTACACCACTGAGCAGTTCCTCTATCTATATATCCTCTTATCTATATTCTACCCTCCACCATATCTTATCTCATCTCATTTTTCTCATCAGTCACCACATCTGTATCCACACTTATGTCTATTTTATGTACTACCTGGCATCTGCCCTGCCCCATCATGTCTTGTCTTGTCTCATGCAGTCTATGTCTTCTGGCCTGATTCCCACATCTACTTTAGGCCACATCTTTTCCCCTACTGCATTAGGCAGTCTCTTTGTCTCAGTCTTTGGAGTGGAGCTACAACTCTATAGCTTCATCTCCATATCTACTCTTTCCCCCATTGTCTTGTCTTTCTTCTCTAAGTCTTTCTGCACCATGGAAAGCATCTTTTCTTTAGTCTGTGCCCTCATGTCTGGCATCCTCGGTCTTCTCCTCCTGTCCTTGTCTACACTCCCTCAGCTGCTACAATCTATCCCATCCATCCTCCTTGTCCTCTTAGCCTGCTCATGCCTGTTCTCACACCTGCTGGGCATTACATGGGATGCCAGATGATGTAAAACTCAGGTTAGAAAAGAAAGGGAAAGATAGGGACAAGGGGCCAACTGGGGACTCATCTTCTACTACTATGTTAAACCATTTATCTTCTTCCTCAAACATTGATGCTTGCTACTATGATGGTGACTGATGGATGTTAGATTCTGGCTGTATGGACCACATCATGCCACACCAATCTGACTTCTTGGCATATGAGTCACTCTTATTTTGGACTGTCACTATTGGTAATGGATCCACAATTGTCTGCATTGGGACTGGTTCCAGTCTGCAAAACCACCTTTTACCAGACACAGCATCAATATCCCTGCAACTATCTGGCATCTTACATGTACCTGGAGCATCAGGATGCTTCCTGTCCATCAGCAAACTTGACCAAGCCAGCTTTCAGATAACATACAAAGGTGGAAGATGTGTTATCTCTAGGAATGGATGTACATTTAGTGTTGGACATCTTGAGAATGGAACTTACTGGCTATCACTGTGGCATGCTCCCTCTCTCAATGCCCTTACATCTCCAACTCTCCACACATGGCATGAACATCTTGGGCATCTCTCCCCCCTGGTTGTTGAATATCTACATGCATATTATTATACTATTTTGCTCAGCTTGCTCTGTTCTCCTTGCACACATACTCTTTACTCTATCATATGTACACATGACACTTCATGTCTTACTTCTTCTCCTTGGACTTACATCCACCCACACTCTGAGCACCCCACTTACCTCTCCAGAACAATGCACATCCCTCCCTCTTTAGTAGTTGTTGTATTCCATCCCATATACTCCACTTCAACTCTACTTACTATCACTATATAAGATGGGCTACTATACTACAATTACTCAGACATCTTTCATCCTGTCTGAGTAAGTACTTTACTCCCCATCTTCATCACCATCTCACAGCCTCTGCAGCTGTCTCTTACACACAGTGTTGCCTACTGCATTCACCATCACTTACTGCACTGCAGACTATGTGGCCTGCCACTCTCTCCCTTCTGGGAGTCTTATACCTCATATCACTAATCTATATCATTGTTGCTGCCACCTGCCATAACCTGCATGTACAGGTTATGGGCCCTGCCTAGCACATGGCAGGCAATGCAACATGTCTTGCTTACATTACCATCATACTCATAATCCTAACCCAACTCCCAGCCACCAGAGCAGCCAACCTTCCTAAAATCACCATACCCCCACTCAAAGGGGCCTCCAACTACAAGCATTGGGCCTCCCTTGTATGCAACACACTCATTGTACTGAAAATATGGTATGCAGTTGAAGAAGGAGCCCCAATACCAGACTACAAGAAAATCATTGATGAACCAGCAACGGAATCAAAACCTGAAACATCTCATTACACCAAAACTATCCTCAATCAAAGCAAAATTGACAAATTCCTGGAAGACAATGCCTCCTGCAATGCATACATTAGTCTATATGCAGGACCAACCACAGACCACCATGTTGACAATGAAGAACCCTCATATGAAAACTGGAAGACACTTAAGACAGAGTACAGAGTAAAAGGTGCCATGTCCACCTTTCACACTCACTGCATGTTCCAGGAGTTCAAATTCTTGGGGACCACACCATTTGCAAAGCAAATTGAAGACCTACAGCTCACATATATCAAGCTTGCAGACAGCAGGAGAGCCATCTTGGACAATGACATGGCCCTGGTATTGCTGATGGGTCTACCTCAATCCTGGTTGAACATTGTCTCTGCATTCCTCACAACTCAGCCAGACATATACAAAATCAAAAGTGACACTGTCTGCAAACACATCATGGAGGAGAGTGACCACCTTGCTGGTAATGCAAGTACACTCCTTTCATCCATGCAGTGCATGTGCACCTTAATGGGTTCAACCTCATTGCCAATATCACCCACCTCATCATCCTCTACTCCCTCTGGATTCACATTACACAGAAAGCCCAAACTCAACCACTATACCTGCACCAAGTGTGGCCCCAGCAGCCACTCTGATGGCTTTTGTTGGATTTTACACCCAGAGAAAAAGAAGGACAAGGGGTTTAATGCTAAGTCAACCACTGCTGCTGCTGCCATTGATCCCCTGCCTGTACCACCTGATATATCATCTACTCCAAATGTCATGGGATCCAGCCCATCCACTTTGTTCTACTTTGATGTGAGTGGAAAATGGATGTTGGACAGTGGTGCCAGCAATCACATCAGCCCAAATCCTGCCAACTTCACTCTGGGTTCAGTACTCAACACTCCCAGGCTCATTCAACTTGGTAACAACACCACAATCCCATACCTCAGGATTGGAGAAGTTCATGTAATCTCAATGGTGAATAACTGCACTGAACGCATTACTCTCTCACACATACTATATGCACCAGAAGCTAGCAGACAATTCATTTTGATTGGACAGCTCACCAAGAAAGGACTAGCAATCATATACACTGGTGATACATGTCAAATCTCCACAGCAGACACAATCATATGCACTGTTGGAGCTAGGGCACATGGCACATACTGGTTACCACTCAGCATTACCTCCTCCTCTGCACTAGCAAGTCTTTCCACTATAAAACCATCATACATGACTTGGCACCAAAGGATGGTGCATACTCCAACACCCCTTCTTCACAAGATATGGGATGGTAAAGGTGCTGCAGGGTTTGATGTTAACACCACCTTGGCAATGGTCCCTTTGCCTTGCAAAGGTTGTGCAGCTGGCAAGATCCACCATTGCCCCTTCCACATTTTGCCCAGATGTGCCTCACAACCTCTTGACCTCATCCACAGCAACATCATGGGCCCAATGCAGACAACTTCAATACAAGGTTCTGTATACTTTGTGTCTTTTATTGATGATTATTCAGGCTATGCTGTTGCATATGCTCTTATGGTGAAAGATGGGCTATCTCATGCATTGATTGCCTTCATGGCATGGGCCACCACACAATCTGAATGACAAATCAAGGTCCTACAAACAGACCAAGGTGGTGAATACATCAACACAGATGTATGGGGCATATTGGAATGCAGTGGTACATCACACAACCTTACTGCTCCCTATTCCCTGGCCCAAAATGGTCATGCCAAACAATGGAATCAAACTATCATCAACTCTGCCTTATCTATGCTACACAGCACCCACATATCTCATGGCTTCTGGGAATATGTGTTACAAGTTGCAATTCACATCTACAACCACACCCTACAGTGTGCAAGAAGTTGGGTCACCCCTCACCAGCTCTGGACAAACAGCCACATCCCTGACATCTCATACTTTTGAGTATTTGGATGCCTAGCCTATCTTGTGACTCCTGCAGAATGATGTACCAAACTGGATGCATGTGCAAAGCAAATGATCTTTATTGGGTATGAGACTGGTTCAAAGGCCTGGTGATTTTTGGATCATGCAGCTCATTGTGTAGTTGTTTCTCATGATACCATATTTGATGAGCTGACCCTTCCACTCTGTCCCCAACTTTTTCCAGCTGGTCCTGCACCACCAATGTCACTACTGCCACCTATTACACCCAATGCTGACACCTCCACCTCAGATTCTGACTCCAATGGAGATGATGACATTGCATCTCCTGCAACTGCCATTGCAACTGCAAGCACACCACCTGCTGATCTTGCTGTCACACCAACACTTCCACCAGTACCACTTGCAACACCTACATCACATCCTTGAACACATGGTCCCACCCTACCAGTCACACCACCATCTGTTGCTTCCCCAGTCCCAACTTGGACATGCACAACACAATTCTCAGATCACATTCTGGGAATTGTCACTACACATGCAGGGTACAACAGCAACAGCAGTAGAGGACATGCATGATGCACTGCCCTGTCAGGTGAGCCTGAACCTGTCTACATGGAATTGAGTCCTATCACTCCAGCCATGCCTCCATCTTCTCTGACCACTACACCAGCTCCTGCAGACCCCATCACACCAACACCTCCTCCATGTCACTCCACTTGCATTGCACAGTGACCCACTCACTTTGGTGACAGTGCATATGGTACTTGCTTGTACACTGACATTCTGTGAGACTCCTCCAGTAGCAATGACTTCATCACCCCCAGAGCTGGGCCTTCACTATCAGCACTCCTAGTGTCTGCTGCCATGATCAGCAACCCACTCACACTGCATGAAGCTCACTGATGAGCACCACATGTATATAATGCTGGAAAATGACCATCAGCAACATCAGGTGAACACAGTGACATTAATGTGCCACACATGACAATCATCCACTGTCACATCAATTGCCCATTTGCTTAGGTGTCAGAAAACAATACTGGGTTTGGCTGATGAGAAGCAGGACTGATAGGACAAATATGCTGAGGTGCAGTCCAGGCATGCCAAAGTAACCATGGAGGCACAAGTCATGAAGTCAGCATTTGGTGCATTTGGTGCATTTGGTGCTATTCCTCTTTTGCTCATCCACTATAGTATGATACTTTATTTGCTCATGTCCAGACTCCACTTCATTTCAAATATCCCTATGATTGACCCTGCACTGTAAATTTTCTGTTTTGTTTTGTTGTGCTCCAGCCTTGGAGCTAGACTTGTGTTTAGATAGCACATCATCAGTGAGAACAAGGGGATTTCCCCTGCCCATGATTTCTCTCCCCTCTCCTGTCTGAGTCAACTTGTGAAAAAGTGCATTTTTCTCTTCCCTCTGTGTGTCTCACTGTCAAGAAAGTGCACATTACTTGTAGGTTGCATTTATTATTGTGTTGCATCCATGATATATCTCCCTGTTGTTGCCCTGTTGCATTGCAATATCGCATTTGTTGCACTTAAACTACTAACTCCTACTACTTTGGTGTCTAGGGGATCTTATGGCTCACACCCCTCTGCAATTGTTGTGGTTGTGATTATAGATTCTGCCATCACCCTACCACAGCACATATCATTGCATGTCACCTAATGCCACAGATTGGGACACTGCCTGTTGGTACAAACTCAACATGCTTGAAGGCATGGGCAGATGGTCCTTGGTTGACCTCCTACCCAGTCACAGCACAATACCCAATAAGTGGGTGTTCAAACTCAAAAATGACAGTTGATATTGTGCATGCTTGGTTGCAAAGGGGTTCAAGCAGGTGCATGGAGTTGATTATGACAAAGTATTCTCTCCTGTCACCCACTTCAAGTACCTACAACTTCTCTTTGCCCTCACAGCTGCCAATGACTGGCACATACATTACATGGACATTAAAAGTGTGTTTTTGAATGGCAACATTGACAAAGAACTGTACATGCAACAGCCCAAAGGTTTCAAAGTCGCCAACCTCACTGATAAAGTGTGCCACCTCCACAAGTCCATCTACAGGCTCAAGCAAGCTGCATGACAGTGGAATGTGAAAATGGATGCCTGCCTCATCAAACACCCTTGAGTGTATTTCCTCTGATGCTGGTTTGTATGTCAGACATGGAGGGACCTCATTTCTATTTCTCATCCTTTATGTTGACAATATCACCATCTTTGGCAGTGACCTCACTGAAGTGCTCCATCTGAAGGAAGCTCTGTCATGCATGTTCAACATGACAGACCTCAGGGAAATGACAAGCTACCTAGGTTTGGAGGTTACCCATGATCATGCATGCCAGATGCTCACTCTCTGCCAGTCCCAGTATATCACAGGCATTGTCATGCATTTTGGTATGGCTGGTTGCAACCCTGTCTCTACACCTCTTCCACCATCCTCCAATCTCATTCCATACATGGATATTGCCTCCAGCACTGCCCATTCCACCTCCAGAAGGTTGTCAGCAGCTGACTCTATGCCACCATCATCAGCCACCCAGACATTGCCTTCACAGTGGGGTCTCTAGCATGCTATGCTGCAAACCCCTCTCCCAAACATGCCTCCACCACCAAGCATGTCCTGCATTGTCTGTCAGGCATTGCATCACTTGCTCTGTGCTTCAATGGTGCAGGGCAAGGTGAAATCTCCATGCACTCTGACTCAGATTGGGCAGTGTCTCTTGCAGACTGCCACTCAACTGGTGCCTTCATGTTTCTACTACATGGTGCTGTGATTTCTTGGTTGTCAAAGTGACAACACATAGTGTCACTCTCATCCACCAAAGTGGAATATATCACCTTGTGTCAAGCTGCAGTGCAGGCTGCCTGGTACCACAACATCACCAACAAGCTAGGCATCCCACTATCACTTCCACTGACCCTGTACAGCAACAACAAAGGGTCTGTTGACCTCACCAATAACCCTATAGTGGGGAAGGGTACCAAGCACATTTCTATCAAGTTCCACTTCATAAGGCAATGCATGCAGCAGGGTCTGGTCACCATCCATTGGGTTCCATCTGCAAGCATCATTGCTGACTCACTCACCAAACCACTACTGCACATGGAATTTGAGAGATAATGTGCTGCTCTTGGCCTCACATATGTAGCTGCACTGAGCATGGGGTGTGTTGAATATCTATGTGTGTATTACTATACTATTTCACTCAGCTTGCTCCATTCTCCTTGCACATGTACTCTTTACTCTATCATATGTACACATGATGCTTCATGTCTTACTTCTTCTCCTCAGACTTACATCCACCCACACTCCAAGCACCCCACTTACTTCTCCAGAACAACATGCATCCCTCCCTCTTATAGTAGTAGTTGTATTCCTTCACATATACTCTGCTTCAACTCTACTTACTGTCACTATATAAGATGGGCTACTATACTACAATTACTCAGACATCTTTCATCCTGTCTGAGTAAGTACTTAACTCCCCATCTTCATCACCATCTCACAGCCTCTGCAGCTGTATCTTACACATGGTGTTGCCTACTGCATTCACCATCACTTGCTGCACTGCAGACTATGTGGCCTGCCACTCTCTCCCTTCTGGGAGTCTCATACCTCATATCACTAATCTATATCATTGTTGCTGCCACCTGCCATAACCTGCATGTACAGTGGTTGTATCTTGGATCCAGCCTTCCCAACTTGCTGGTTTCATTCCTCCAGCTCCAGACCCTACTTCATCCCCTTGTGTTGGGTGTCTTGCTGGGAAGTTCCCTCATCCATCCTTCCATCTTTCTTGCTCATGTGCCACTGAAGTGCTTGGCCTCATCCACAGCAACCTGGTTGGACCTGTTGGTGCTGCAGCCCTTGGTACTGGGTCCCTATACTTTTCCACCTTCCTCAATGACTATTCCAGGTATGGAACAGTCTACTTCCTGTGAAGCAAAGATCAATTCTTGTCCTCCCTCACAGTGTACCTTGTTCATGTAACCTCTTTGGTCAATGGCCCACTGTTCTATGCTCTGATTGAGGTGGAGGATATGTCAATGCTACCATCAAAATCTACTCACTGACCATGGCATTGAGCACCAACAGACTGTACCATACTAACCTCAGCAAAATGGGCAGGTGGAGTGGTGGAACAGAACCCTTCTCAATCATGTGCTGGCACTCCTCCATCATGCTGGGTTGACTCCCAGCTTCTGGGAGCTCACTGTGTGTACTACCATCCACATGTACAATCTTTCCCCCATGT
The DNA here is from genome assembly GCA_003314395.1 of Albatrellus ellisii. NCBI lineage: Eukaryota > Fungi > Basidiomycota > Agaricomycetes > Russulales > Albatrellaceae > Albatrellus > Albatrellus ellisii. The sequence goes on from QLPN01000848.1 coordinate 44,887, forward strand.
GCTGGGTTGAGTGGTGCACACCAACTGCCCTCTGGTTGCCTGGTGACTCTCCTCCAGATGTCTTGCACCTCTGCATTTTTGGGTGTCATTCCTGGGTTCATATTCCAGATCACCTGTGTCCCAAACTTGGTGCAAAGTCTAGGCTGCTCACCTTCATTGGGTATGAGTCCAGGACCAAGGGCTGGTTGTTTTGGGACAAGGCTGCACATCGTCACCAGCTGTGATGTGGTTTTCCAAGAAGACTTCTTCCCAGCTGTCAAGGCACTAGTTTCCCCCACTGTCCTGGATCTCTTCCCTCTGCCTCTGACCTCTCCACAGCCTCCACCAGATGGTGATGACAGTGGTTGTGGTTCTGACTTGGACTCAGATGACAGTAGCCATCCTGGCTTGCTTCCCACTGCTCCTGCTGCTCCTGATGTTCCTGTCAAATCAGTCCCTCACTGGGGCCCTGCTCCACTTGCTCCAGCTGATGTGCCTGTTGTTCCTACAGCACCAGTCTCTCCTATGCCTCTGGTGCCAAATCTCCTGGCTCCTGCTGTCAAAGTCCCCATTACTCCTCCCCATGCTGATGTGCCCTCTGTTGCCCCTCTGTGGGTGTGGGCCTGTCACACTGTTCATGTTGACAATGTGGTGCCACTGCCTGCCTGGTGTCACCCTGCTGTCTCATCACCCACATGGTGGTCAGTCCATGCAGACCTTGTGGATGATGTTGTACCAGTTCCTTGCCACTCCCAGCATCTCACCTGATGTCCTGATCACTATCATGACAGTGTGTACAGTCCTTGTGAGTTTGTCAACATTCTTGGTGAGGGGGGGTTACATGACAGTGACAATGATGGTGATGTGTTCACAATGCCACAGGCTGGCCCTTCACTTTCTGTGATTCTTTCCCATGCTATCACATGTGACCCACTCACCTTGAAACAGGTGCTATCAGGCCCAGACAGTGACTCTTGGCATACTGCCTGTCAATAAGAACTTGCCTCCCTACACAAACTTCACACTTGGGACCTCATTGACCTACCTCCAGGACATAACTTAGTAGGCAACAAATGGGTCTTCAAACACAAAGCAGATGGATGATACAAGTGCATCTAATTGCAAAAAGGTATACTCAAATACATGGAGTTGATTACAATGAAACCTTCTCTCCAGTTGCCCATTTTGAATCCTTATGCACCAATCTCACTATTGCTGCTTTCAAAGATTGGGAAGTACTGTGAGGCGCACACTAGGACAGTGAGGTCACAACTGAAAGGATAAGGGATTTGGCGAGGGGAGAGACAATACACCTTAGAAGAGTCACGCTGTATAGCGGATATCTCAGATGTATAAAGCTGAAGAGCTATCTACTACATGAGAGTCCTTATATACTACAGACATTGGCGCACAGACCATGTGCTGTTACTATAGGGCAGGCGTATGTAAATAAGATGCGCAGCATCTGTGAGAAGTATCTGTAAGCAATGCGCAGCATTGCACTGCATCAGTAAGCGTCTGTGGGAAATGTAGTCATAGATGTACAGTAAGCGGCCCGATGACGAAATGAACATGAGTCATAGATAATCGCGATAAGATCTACTAGTGATCAGATCAGATCAGATAAGATATCTCTAGTAGATCTTGAGCAATAAGGATAAAAGAAATCGTAGAATGAAAAGAAAAATAAGTACATTCTGACAAGTACACTCTATGGATGTCAAAACAGCCTTCCTTGATGGTGATCTTAACAAAGAAATATACATGGATCAACCACACAGTTTTGTCATCCCAGGTACAGAAGGGAAGGTGTGCTGCTTATCAAAAGCAATCTACAGGCTTAAGCAAGCATCACACTAGTGGCACCACAAGATGCATGGATTGCTTTTGAATCTCTCCTTCACATGCACCCTCTCCAACTCTGGCATATACATGTCTACCTCATCCTCAAAGCCTCTAATCATTGTTGTCTATGTTGATGATATCACCATATTAGGAGGATCACTAGAAGAAGTCAAACAATGCAAAGCAGGACTCAAGTCCATCTTTGATATGACAGATCTTGATGAAATCAAGTCATATTTGGGTCTTCACATCACACATGATCATCCCAATCATACCCTAGATATTGAACAAGAAGCCTATGTCACAGATGTCCTGGAGCAATTCCAAATGACTGATTGCAGTGCAATAACCACATCTCTTCTGTTGATTTTTCCCTTTCAGTCATCTGCTGTGTACTCCTTTACCACATGACTACCTCATGTTAACTTACCTACACACTCTGTCATGCATGGTCTGCACATGTGTCAGGGCTTATCTCTCCTGGTCTGTGTGCTGTGTACTTAGGTACATAGAGTCTGGGTCTGGGACATGGTTCTACAGTTATCTACCCATCTCCCTCATCATGGATTGGCTTACATTCCTTGTCAACTGTTACTTCACAATCATGATGTTGCTTCTTTGTTTCCTTGGGCTATTGCCCATGCTCTACCTGCTGTCTCCCTTCAGGCCTCCTTGAGTGGAGTGCTAAAGCTCTGAGGACTGCCACACTGTTCATCATGCTTTTCAACATCTTCCACCTGGTTCCATGCTGATATGTGCCAATGACCACTATTCTGCAATCACCTCACTTCACAGTGAATACCAACAACTCATAGGGTCTCTGTTATATGCTGCCATAGTGTTGAGACCAGACATATCATTTGTGGTCATGAAGATGTCTCAGTTTCTGTCCAACCCTCTACTTGTTACAAGGCACTTGCCTAGGCACCTTGTAATGGTTTTCTCTTTTTCTTTTTCTTTTTCTATCTTACTTACTAGTAAAGTGTAGTACTATTACTGTTGACACAGTATTTTGCTCTTCGCCCTAAGCACCTGCACCCCACACTCTATTACTTAAGCATGGTCTGTGCACTGCATCTTTACATATATAGGCATATGATTAGGGACACTGATCTTTAGTCAAGTTCTATATCCTCTCCCTCCCATTGCTTGCTACTTACATTCACTCTTACTATATTCTGCACAATGCATGGGTTGTAACCTCTTATTCTGGGCTTTTGCCCCATGTGCTCACACCCTCTCCCTCTTGCCTCCTTGAATGGAGTGCCTTGGTCTCAGGTGACTGCCACACTGTTCATTGTACTTTCAACAATTACTACAAGTGTGAGCTCAGCTCCACCTTACTTAGTAAGGACACATTTCCCTTCTCTTTATAGTACTTAAGTATTTACATACTGAAGTGTGAGCTTAGCTCCAAGTGTGAGGCCAATGCAGTGTTGAAGCCAGACAACTGAAGAGAGCTAACAAAGAGGACAATCACACTTCAACTAGCAGATATCCCAGATATATAATCAGCTAAGTAAGACAAGAAAGAACTAGAAGGTACTGCACCTATCAGATATCCCAGATGATCAGAACTGGGGATAAAACGCTAAGTGGACTACACTATATATACTATCCTGAAGAGTGCACAGACCATGCTGTACAGTATAGGGCTGGAGAATGAGAAAGTACAGTATGACATCATGCCTAATAATAGAAGAGATGCATAAGTGTTGACTGAGGCTCCACAGTAACTGTGGGAGTGATTGGTGATACTCTACAGCAGGTGTGAGAAGGATTGGTGAGCATGTGCAGTAAAGGTGAGAAGAATGAGTCATAGCTAAATATAGAATGGGCTGATCAGAGATCAGATGACATATGCATCATCAGCCAATAAAGACAAACAAGAGGAATGCATGACTGTGGGAATTACTTCAATAGATCAGGAGTGATTATAAGATCTCTGACAGTAGAGGCATAAGAAATATAGAAGAAATAAGAGGAAAATAGAAGTGGCCTGACACCAAGTACTATAAAGACTTATCTTTTCTTTTCTTTATCTTTCTTTCTTTATTTACATTTACTTGCTAAGGACTATTATTATACAATTACCAAGGACTCATCTTGCCTTGTCTTTGTTTATCATTGTTTACTTCTTGTTCATTTCACACTTGTGGCTGAGCCACTTACTATATCCATGGATGCATCTTTGGTCATGTGACTTCATTGATAGCTGTGCAATCATCATTGATCCATGAACCTTAGTTACTAGTACTATCTTTAGATCTTCATTTTTGTATAAGTAGTTGAAAGACTGGCAGTCTTAAACCCCAGTCTTGTCAACTTCACAATCTAGGGATTTTCCTTTACTGCACTTGACCTAAGCTCACTACAAAACTTGTTTCACTCTAAAGAACTAAGTCTAAGATCTCTAAGTCACTATAAGTGTCACTAAGACATCCTAAACTCATCACTCTGGATCCTCATTTAGTTATTGGTGGTATCATCCTCATCACTATCTCATTGATTCCACTCTTCATCATCATCAGGAATGGTTATTATGCTTATCACATGCATATCAGCTGCCTTGTTACCAGGGGTATTGTTATAATGGACCTTCCCTAAGACCATCCAATAGGCTGCTCTTACTACTACTGTCACACCTGTCTCTAGTATGACATATCCTCCATTATCTCAAAGGACTGATTCACTTCCACATATGGTACAGTGGAGATCAAGGAATCGGAGTCATGGGATACTCAGATACTGATTGGGCTGCTGATAGAGATGACAGAAGATCTGTAGGCACATATGCATTCCTTCTTGGAGGAGGTGCCATAGCTTGGGTATCACACAAACAACATATGGTCTCACTCTCATTGACAGAAGCTGAGTACATGTCATTGTCACAAGCAGCAGCTCAAGGCATGTGGCTTAGGTCATTATTCAAGGAAATCAGTTTTAGTTTTTCTGCCTCTCTTTTACTGTACAGTGATAACAAAGGTTCTGTCAACATTGCTAACAATCCCATTATCACACAAGGTACCAAGCACATTGATATTCATCACCATTACATTTGGGAATGTATATCCTCTAACACTATTTCTGTTCACCATCTTCCTTCCTCTCATATTACTGCAGATATTCTTACTAAACCTTTGTCACTTCCCCTTTTTTGATTCATTGCTCTGGCCTTGGACCTGTCAAGTGTGCTCCCAGTATAGGGGGGTATTGATGATTGTGTATTACTAATCCACTCCTTCCTTTTTTGTTCACCTACTGTACACACACACACACATACTGGTGTACACTTTCTTCCTGTTAATAGTTCATTGGTCCATGCATGGTCTCTCCTACTATAAGTAGCATACCTAGTCACTATACAACAACAAGAACTATTTCAAGTTCCACTCTTGTGCATGACCTGCATTCATCAATAAATATACTTAATAAGTAAACAGTGTGATCAGCATCACAAGGTAATGAAAAAACTGACAGCCCCACATGCTTGGCACACTGAGGGAGATCAGAAGCAGAAGCAGAGCCCCAGTTCTCTGGCAAGGGTGACAGTGACAATGAGTATGTGTGAAATGTGTGACAATGTGTGATTCCAGAGTATGATGCAATGCATGCATGCCTGATGCAGTGTGCATGGCTGATTTGCAGTCATTGTGCAATTGAGTATATATTGTCACAGGTGATCTTGGATGTGATGTTATTATAAGGTTCTTCACCAACTCTCTTCTTGTTTCTCTATTTCACATTTCCAGCTTCTTACTTACATTTGATGATATCTCCACTTCTACTGATCCATTTAAGTTCTAACCCTGCACATATATGGTACACATAGTTATAGTTCTGACTCTGCATTTACACATACTATAAAAGGGTTCAACTGCTGCTTTCTTCAGTTGCTCATCTTGGACTCTAGTCCCCCACCTAGTGTGGTGTTTGTAGCTTCCTTTTGTTTAATCACAAGTCACATTATCTTGAAGTTTAACAGGATGTGATCATGAGAGCTGAAATGATTGAGTGGTAGTGAGAGGCATAGCTGCTACCCAGCACACAGGGACAATCACAGTATTTGGGAAGTGCACTTTGAGATGTTGAAGGAGGTACAGTGCCATGAGTGTGACAGATGCATGCAGCCATGTGTGATAGAGGGTGAGGTAATGAGATGGCCTGGTTTTGAAGGGCTCAAAGGTGTTCTAGACCAGTGAGTGGAGTACACTGCCTGCAGAGTTGATGCATGATGGGCTGGACTGATTGTTGGAAGAATTTTGACTCCACATGGCCTCATGAGCATGAGTGATGAGTATTGCAGTGTTGAGTCCAAGCTGTTGGCCTTTCACAATGGTAATGGCTACTTCTTTCCATACAGAGCATTGCTATATGGCACAAGAGGAAGATTCTTGTTAATTGCATGGTTGTGGATGTCATGCTATGTGTGGTCAACTGGTGAGACTACTTCTGGATTTCACAAAAGGAAGAGAAGGGTGGTGGGCAATGGCCAGGGCAGATACAACATCCATGAGATAGTTGAGTAGAAAGTTGGAAAAAGGGGAGAAAGGCAAGACAAGAGTGCAACAAGGAGTATGTGCACAGATGAGACATCATGGTGACAATTAGGCCTGGATTTGGACAAAGGGTCTTGGCCCCCCAAGTTGAGGATATGAAGACCTTTTGGTCATTTGTTAGTGACAAAACACACATGCATACTGTGTTTTGTGCTATGACCTCTGGGTATGGGTATGAAGATTGGCTGGCCAAGGGCCAGCATTGCTTGATGTTGTTTCCAACTTTGAGACCTAACACAGAGGCTTGTAGTGTCCTGTTGGCACTTGACTTGACAATGAGGTGGCATTTGGATGATGCCATAGACCTAATGGTAAAAGGAAGAGGGAGCTGCATGCTCCAGACAACAAACAAAGTTGTTGTTGTTGTTGTTGTGAATGGTAAAAGAAGAAACTCATCAAGCCCCTCCATGTTTAGCATGGTCCAGCTGAGTGAGATTAAGCAAGAATAGGACCCCTATCAAGTCCCTCTGTGATATGTATGGTATGACTAAGTAGGACTCCCAGAAACCCCAGAAGAGTGAGGATATGGGTTGTGCACCATATGTGCTGTTGTATAAAAGCACACAGGTCACCAAGTTTGGTGAATAGCGTAGAATTGCCAGATTGACAGGTGAAGAGGCTACAGGGATAGGAGATGCAAGTCAAGGAGGTGACAAGGATGATGAGGAATCTGTCAGCAAATCAGATTTAGAATTGTCAATAAGGCCCAGCTCCCCCTCATCTGAGACACCAGGAGATACCTGTGCAGGATCAGGAAGCAGACAAAAACTGTGCACCTTTTGTGAAGGTACTGTACAAGCACACCTGTGATAAGCACATCCACCAAGGCCATGCAGATCAGCCAGATGATGATGGTGACCTTAAATTTGTGGAACTGATTAAACTGGGGCCACCAGTTCATGGTGATCACAGAGCTGAGCACCCCACAGAGGGAGTCAAAGGTGAGAGTGACAATGGTGATGGCAATGGTGCTGTACCCAGTGAGGAGTTTGATGCAGTAGGTGAAGACAAGCTGTACAGAGCACAAGATGGTACCCATCATAGCTGGGTCTGTAGTGAATAGTCATGTTGCTTTTGTGAAGTACTCCAGGTCACCAAAGTGCTTGACAAGATAATCATAGAGGATCCCAGTGGTGAACCTCATGTTGACAGTGTCTTCAACGAGGAGGTACAAGACAAACATTTTATCCACAGAGCATCTCAAGTATATGTCTTGACATAGATGTAACATTCCATGAACATGAACCCATAAGGAATGAGGTTCAGGAAGATGCTGACAATCATGGCCCAGAATAATTGTCCAATGTCCATAGCAGAAGATGGTGGAAGACTAATGATGCATGTCATGCAGGTGCATATGTGCTGTGGGCACCAGCACAGAGGGAGGAGTGACTGGAGTTGGTGCAGGAACAACAAGGGCTGGTGATGCTGGTGGAGAGGGTGACAAGGATGGTGAGGAGGTTGGTGTCTGAGTTGGGCTTGAGCAAAGAGTCCTGGCCCCCCACATCTGAGACACCAATGTGCTTGGGCTGCTCATCAGACAGAAGATGGAGGGGAGTAGGGTCTGGAACAGGAGCAGGAGCAGGACATGACAGGAAGATGAACTTATTGAAGATTGCACCATGGCTGATGATGAGCCAGTGCCCCTGCCTGTCCAAAACCACTAGGCTTTTGAAGGTAGTTCATAACCTATGAAGATGAGACTGCATGCATGTGCATCAAGCTTTGTGCATTGCTCTTTGGGTGTGTGCACATAGACCATGTACCCAAACACTCCCAGACAACAAGAGAGCATGTGGTTGTAGAGGTGGACCACAGTTTGCAATGTGAGTTCCCAATAACCCATAGACAGGCAAGCACTGTGCATCATGGCATGCACATGGTTGAGGAGCATCCAATTCTGGTGCTCTGTGTGGCCATCTTGCTGAGGCAAATACAGTGTCATTCACTGGTGCTCTACACTGAGTGTAGTGAGCCATTGTGAAAGGGAGGCATTGACATATTCATTGCCATGATCCATCCATAAGACTTTGAAGGTTCAACCTGCTTGGTTTGAACCCCAGACTTGGAAGGCATCTAAAGCCTCAGTGACCAGAAAAATTGTCAAGGAGAGTTACAAGGAAGTTCCACACTTGCAGAGATTGCATGGTGAAGGGGCCTATGACATCTGAGTGAACAAGATCCAGTGCAGCAATGGCATGGCACTTTAAAACATGAAAAAGGAGGGTGGTGTAAAGACTTGTCAGGGGCCCAAGATCCATGTGCCAAACATCAGCAGAAATGCATGGTGTGGTTGATGCAACTACAACTGTATAAGAGATGTCAAGTTCAAGCCAATATGTGCCAGATTGCAGAAAGCAAATGGCTTGCAGCTTTGATGGGTGAAATATGTAGCATTTCCCTCCACCATAGGACACCTTAAATCCTAGGCCATGTTGATCAACATGAATTGAGCTGCAGCATTCAGAGCAAAGAGGATGCATTCGAATGTGATTTTGGAGTGCTCTTTGTGTATTTGAATGGTACCTTTGATTGTTCTTATGCCTAGATGTGACATTGTTGCATTGTCCCCAAGAGTTATAGTATCAGGGTGATCAAGAAGGTCCAGGGTGTCGATGAAGATATAGATGATGTACACATTGTGTTTACAGTTGCAGTGGCAGTGGGGGAGATGATGGATGAAAATGATGATTCAGGCTCCACAATGGCAATAGCATAGCTCCTCTGCTTCCAGACCCTCCACCCTTTGTCCATTCAAGCTCAGGATGGAGCTTCCAGTAGTAGTCAACAGAGTGTGAGGTTTGACTGCAGTGAGTGCACTTGAATTTTCTGCATGCAGGTTTGTGTGGCACTGTTTGTGCATGAAAGCCCTGAAAAGGAAGGATATGCCAGGAGGGCCCATAACCTATTGAAACATGGGCAAAGTGGCAAACAGCAGGTTGAACATCATTGTGTTGAGATAGGCTTGTGAGCATAGGTGGAGATAAAAGAGCCAAGAGGACAACAGTCCGGAGGGATAGATAGACAGCTAGAGAGAGAGCTGTAAGATAGAGAAGATGTGTACCAGAGGGTAGATGGTACACAGAAGAGAGAGAGCTACATAGAGCAAGTATGTCAGAAGAGAACTCAGAGAGTAGAAGAGATACTCACCTCAACATATGCAGAAGTGCTGAGGTGAGACAAAGACAAAGTAAGGAAGATATAGTAAGAGCAGGATAGAGTTTAAGAGGAGCTCAAACTATAAAGAGAAAAGATATACCAATAAGATGAGATAGAGATAAGTATACTTAATAAGTACACAGTGTGATCAGCATCATAAGGTAATGAAAAAACCAACAGATGATACCACCAATGACAAAACAGGGATCCAGAGTGACAAGTTTAGGATGTCTTAGCAATGCTTAGAGTGACTTAGAGATCTTAGACTTAGTTCTTAGAAGTGAAATGAGTTTGTAGCAAGCTTAGGTCAAGCACAGTAAAGGAGAATCCCTAGATTGTGAAGTTGACAAGACTGGGGTTTAAGACTGCCAGTCTTTCAACTACTTATACAAAACTAGAGTACTAAAGATAGTACTAGTAACTAAGGTTCATGGATCAACAATGATTGTGCAGCAATCAATAAAATCACATGACCTAAGATGCATCCATGGATATAGTAAGTGGCTCAGCCACAAGCATGAAATGAATGAGAGATAAACAAAGATAAACAAAGATGAAATAAGACAAATCCTTGCCAATTGTATAGTAATAGTCCTTAGCAAGTAAATGTAAATAAATAAAGGAAGATAATGACAGGCCATGTGTGGGAGGAGGATATGACTGTTCCTTATCCATTGTTGTTGCATATGCAGTCTACTTATAGTAGTCTATCCACTGCACAGACAGAACCAGTAAAGTAAGAGATGTGTGTATCCATATGTACATGTGTGCATATGTATGTGCATGTATAGTACAAAAGTCGAAAAAGGAAGGAGAGCTGTAGTCAGCTTGTATAGACATCAACATCCCCCCATGTTATGCAGGCACATACATCAGGATAGCCTGAGAGCTAATTGATAAGTGGAGAAGGAAGGGAAGGAGAGAGGCTTCATGAGGATGTCTGCAGTAATAAGGGAAGAGGGAAGGTGGTGGACAGAAATGGAATTAGAAGAGATGCACTCCCATATGTAGTGATGGCAGATGTCAATGTGTTTCATACCACATGTAATTACAGGATTAGTGGTGATGTCAACAGAGCCTTTGTTATCACCATACAGTAGAAGAGAAGAAGTAAAGGGGAAACCTATCTCCATGAACAGTGATTGCAGTCACATGCCTTGTGCTGCAGCCTGAGATAGTGACATGTATTCTGCTTCAGTGGAGGAAAGGGAAACTGTATCTTGTTTTTGGGATGACCACACAATTGCACCTTAACCTAGAAGAAAAATGTGTGCTCTGATGGATTTGTGGTCATCTCTATCTGCTGCCCAGTCAGAGTCAGAATAGCCTATGACACCACTGCCCCTTGTGTCACTATACCATAGACAGAGTCCTATGGTGCCTTGCAGATATTGCAAAACATGTTTGGCAGGTAAGAGGTGAATGGGTGACAGATTCATTGGAAACTGGGAAAGCTGTAGAACCAGGGATGAACCAACACTAAGAATAAGGGACAAAGGGGTGATGATTGCAAAAGCAGTGTGATAAGTGGTGAGGCAACAGATGCCCCAGAGTGATAGAATGTGGTTAGACATTGTATAGAATGTGTAAGGGTTTTGGAAAGTGGGGATGTGCTTGATATAGTATGTGAGGAATAGAGTTCAAGTGGAGTGTGGAGCATATGTGATGAGAACATGTTGTAGGTGATGTAAGTGGGGTTGTGAGATCAGATAAGATATGAGTGGGAAGATGTAATCAAAACATGTGTTGCCTTGTAGGAGGTTAAGCTGGACAAATTATGTAGATATTCCAACAAAAGCTTCATCACAGCAAACAATATGTCAGGGTAAGATACTATGGTGGCATACAGGAGGGATCCAATTAGTTGCTGATAATCAGATTTGAAGGTTGGTGATGGAGTATAGGAGGGGTTGGCTTTGATGAGTGTGATGCCCAGAGGTAGTGGAGTCATGGTGGGGTTGCAGTTGCTAAGCTGAAAGCATTCCAGCATGTCACCTATGTAGGCTGTTTGGTCAATGCTTAAGGAATGGTTAGGGTGATCATGTGTAACATGCAGGCCAAGATATGATTTGATCTCACCAAGGTCTGTCATCTTGAAGAGTGACTGCAACATTGCTTTGCATTGCTCTACCTCTTCTAGAGAACCTCCTAAGATTGTGATGTCATCAATGTTGATATGCACTGTAAGATGGTGATGGCAGAAACTACAACCACAACCACAATGATTGCTGAGGGATGCAAGTTGTAAGATTCTCTAGACACCAAAGTTGTAAAGTTAGTAGTTTAGTGCAATAAATGCAATAATACAACATGACAGGGTGACAATGAGGGAGATATGACATGGATGTGACACAATAATTGTTCATGCAGGTTATGGCAGCCAATATAGATGAAAAGAAGCAAAGACAGCATAATAGTGTATTCCCCACATGGGGTTAGTGAGTGCAACATAGCTGCAGCAGTAAGAGTGATGTGAGCAACAGTAGGTTGTCACAAGATGTAGAAATAGAGCTGCAAGGTATTGTAAGATGAAGTGAGAATAAGATGTGCAAATGAAGTACTCACTCAGTGTCTGTAAGACTATGACTGAGGAGAAGTAGAGTGGTAGCACATCTTATATAGTGTGTGAAGAGATAGTTAAGGTGGAGATGTTATTCTAGAGTACAAGGATGCCTAAATATATGTAGGACATGTGTTGTCTGGGGTATGAGTGGTATGGGATTGAGAGCAGAGCCCCACCAGGGTTGTGGAGAGGTAAAAGTATGTCATATGTATGTAAGTGTATGTAAGTATGAAGTGGAGGTGATGCCAAATGAAAATGAGGAGTAGGAGTTGTAGTAATGATGTACAATGAAAGTTCAACAATAATCACAACCATGACAATGCAGTAGTAGACACAATGCAACACAATATTATCACAACACAGAAAAGAATGCAAAACACAATGCAGTGGAGAATGCAATGAAATAATAAACATGACCTATGAGGAATGTATACTTTCTTGATTGTAAGTTACACAGAGGGAGGAGCAGAATGTGTTTTTCACAATCTGACTTGGATGAGAGAGGGAAGACAAATTGTGAGTGGGGAGATCTATTGTTCTCGCTGATGATGTGCCATCTAAGTACAAGTCTAGCTCCAAGGCTGGAGGACAACAAAACAAAAAGAATATTTACAATGTAGGGTCAATCATAGGAATATTAGAAATGAGGTGGAGTCTGGACACAGGTGAATAAAGTATCATACTATAATGGATGAGCAAAAGAGGAAAAGCACTGATTGGACCAAATGCTGACTTTGTGACTCATGACTCTATGGTTACTTTGGCAGGCCTGGACCACACCTCAGCCTATTCATCCTATCAGTCCTGCTCCTTGTTGGCCAAACACAGTACTGTACTCTGATGCCTAAGCAAATGTGTGATTGATGCAACTGCAGATGATTGTCATGTGCAGTGTGTTATTGTCACTGTGTTCACCTGATGTCACTGATGGTCATTTTCTGGCATTATGTGTGTGTGATGCTCATCATCTCCTCCCAACTGAAATCTTGACTGTCTACAGTCAACACAGTCAGATGCAAGACACAGCCAGGAGGAACAATTTGTGGGGGTGATGGCACAGGTGGAGTGAATGAACAAGTGGACAAGGTAGAGTGTCAGTGGGTGGATTGGTGGGTATAGAGATGCTCTCTAAGGCACAGTGAGGCACAACACAGATGAGGTGGGTATAGGATAATCATTGCTGAATGCAGGGAATCTGATGCAGGAGTAGGGGCAGAATGTGACTGGGTGAGGATGAGTGTCAGCAGAGTGCAATGGGACACAATGGATGGTGAATGCAGATGCAAGTTGAACAAGAGGGAAAACTGGAGCACAGTTGAAGGAACAGGCAGGGAAATTAGAGCATGAGGGGAAGGACAGAGAAGTAAAAGAAATGAGATGAGAGAATTTTTTTTTAAGACTGGAGAGAGGAAAAGAAGAGAGAGAGATGGAAAAACAAAAGAGTGGCATGGATCAGAGAGGGAACATGGAAAGGCAAAATAGAGCAAGGATACAGTGAGTGAGAGCAAAAGGGCACAAAGGACAAGGAGAATGGGATCTGTTTTTATTTATTTATTTACTAGTGTAAAAACCTGTTGTGTTGCAACATTGAGTTATAAAGTATCATCTGTGAAAGGATACATAGCTTATTGCAACAGAGAGTAAAAGGAAATAGTACTCTATCTATCCACAGACCAAGTCCAATTTACAGACCAACCCCAACTTACAGACCAATTCCAATTATCTCTCCAGCTGACACATTACCTTATCTATCTACACACCAATTCCAATTGCCTCTCCAGCTGTAAAGTATAGACCTGTTGTGTTGCAACATTGACTGAATAAGACATAATCAAATATTTATCTGTGTCATTATACATAAATTGCAACAGACCTTGTCAATGTTCCTGTCATGTCCCCATCCCTGTTGATTATCACTGGCTATCAGCCATGAAAAGTCATACCCATACCCATACTTATACCCATACCCAGGCATACCTATTGGCAAAGCCTATGTAGGTGCATTGTACTGACAATGATTACTACTCATCCATGTCCCTGTCCATCAACATAGGAACTCTGCACCTGTGAAAGAGATGATTGTCAGAAAATAAAACAGAAAATATGGTAATCAACATTGCCAAAGCATTTAAGTGTATGCATAATAATAGGAGACCAACATGATTGTACAGCTCAAGTACCCAGCCTACTTGCAGGCACAATGATATTCATGGATATAGTATCATGGTTCAATAGAGAAAAAACATAGCCTGAAGATTCTGCCCAACATGTTATTGTTTCAAAGATGGTATCAGCAGAACCCACCAAGAGGTTTGCAAAATATCAAGATAGAACAAATACTTGTTGCATTGCAACATCAACTAATAAGACATGACTACAGTTATATATATATATTGCAACAGAGAATAAAATGAAAGAATGATATATGTAAATAGAAGTGGATGAACAATAGGGACAAAGTTTAATATAATTGATAGTTCTGTTGACAGAACACATACCTATGATGTTGTAGGGAAGTTGAGGGTTCCTATGTGAGTTGAGGATGAATGAATGAAAGGAAAAAGAGGGCACAACATTTGTCTGCTGGCATGCACACAGGAGGAATGTGCAGCACACCATGCAGTGGTGGCATGGGCAAGGTGGTGGCTGCACTGTTCATGTGGTGGTGGCACAGGCAGGTAGGGGGCTGCTGTTGACAGTGGTGACACTGGTGTGTGGGTGAGCACAGGAGGGAAGAAGTTCAACAATCATGTACCAATTGCCTGCATTGTCTTGAGTGGATGTGGGCAGAGTGGGCAGGCAAGTTGCCATGCTGTGCTGGTACAGCAGTAGCATGGGTGAGGAGGCCATGGCCATGCTGTATTAGCATAGCAGTGGCATGGGTAGGCAGGTGGTGGCTGTGTGTTGATTGTACAGCAGCAGCACAGGCAGACAGGGGGTGGTGTGCTGTGGAGACAGCAGTGATATGGGTGTGCAGATAGGAATGGGAGAAAGGACATACCAGTTGCCCATGTTGTCTTGAGTGGACATGGGCAGCAAGAAAGCTGCCACACTGTGCTGGTACAGTGGTGGCACAGGCACATATGCAGGTGCAGGTGGGTAAGCAAGGGGTGGTGCAGGCCCATGCAGCCTCATGCACTGTGCAGTTGCCAGCCAGTACCTTGGCTGTGCAGTGCCTGTTGGGTGCACCATGGTGGGGGTGTGGTACTGGGCCACACATGGCATGCTGTTCATACTGTGGCAGTGTGGGTGGTAGGGGACCACACACTGTTGACACAGTGGTGACATGGGTGTGCAGATGTCAGTAAGCAGTAAGGAGTGTGAGAAGAAGAACATGCCCAAACATCTTTCCTGAGGGCAGCACCTTGAGCAGCATGCCAAGTGTGTCTGCAATCATGGTGTACACAGTGTTATGTACATCACCCATGTGCATTCAGTGACCCTGTCCCCACACTTGAAAAGACAAAAGATGCCTGGATCATGTTGAGCCTGAATTTTCCATTCTGTGGGTGTTGCAGGCTGCAGTGTGTGGTTTTACAGTGAGTAGGTGGGATAGGTTAGGAGGGAGAGACACACCAGAAGATGATGATAGTGCCAATTGCATAGTCTGAGTTGAGGCCTGTGGAGAGCATGTCTGCACATCACAGGGTCAGCAGCAAGTGGCTGCATGCTGTTTGTACAGCAGCAATGCAGGCATGTGGGTGGGAATAGGAGGGACATACCAGTTGCCTGAATCATCTTGAGTGGATGTGGGCAGTGAGCCAGCAAGCTGCTGTGCTATGCTGGTACAGTGGCACACATGCAGGTGCAGGTGGGTAAGCAAGGGGCAGCACAGGCCTATGTAGCCTCGTGCACTGTGCAGTGCCTGTCAGGCATGCCATGGTGGGGGTGTGGTACTGGGCTGTGTGCAGTATGCTGTTTGTACAATGGTGGTGCAGGTGGTAGGGGACCACACACTGTTGATATAGCAGTGGCATGGGCATGCAGATAGGCACAGGAAAAAGACATACCAGTAAACCAGCAAGCTGCCACACTGTGCTGGTACAGTAGCAGCATGGTAGCATGGGGGAGTGAGTCATAGTCTGTGGGGATAGTAAATGAGTCAGCTCCTCCTGCATGTAATTTGTTTTTTCTTATAATGAAAAAGATAAGCAGTTAGGCCATGCAGCACATGGTGGTGGTGGGTAGCCAACACATGCTGCATAGTCAGGTGTGATGACAATGTTGAGCAGCCAGCACATGCAACACTTGGCAGTGGTGAGCAGCCAAATGCATGCAGTATGGGGGTATAAGCTCAGGTATGATAAGCAGCCCATAGATGCATGCAGTAAATGGCAGTGGTGAGCAGCTAGTGCATGCAGCATGGGGGCAGTGAGAAGCAGCACAGTGGTTGTAAAAAAGCCAGGACACACTGCCACACTGTGCCACACTGTCATGTGCATGCCACACCAGGGGACAACTTTTTGTAGCACTGATATCTCAACCACATGTTGAACTGATAACACACTGTTTTTCCCTGATATGGCATCACTTACCAATTGTAGTCCCATTCTAATATAGATTTGTTTATTTATTTATGGGTGGGTGGAAGAAAAAGAGAAAAATGGAAATGTGAAAGGGAGTGAAAAACATGGGGGGAGGGTGAAAAGACATGCAGCAATTGTGAAGGTGCAGGCACTCCTGCCCTAAACTAGGGAGTGCAATAAATTGACTGCCGCTGCTATGCTTCATCAACACCACCATCTTCATCTGCCAACATGTCCCACTCCACTTCCCTCACTGCTACCCCCTCTGACTGCACTCTCATGCACATTTGAGCACACATGCAGACTATGCTCAATGAGTGGCCACAGGGCACAGGGCTAAACAAGGAGGTGTATTGCATGTGGACAGTGGGTGCTGCAATGCTTTTGGTATGTGGTATAAGGCACCAGCTGCTGTCCTCACTAACTGGATGTGCACAGGACATGCACTGGCAGCACAACAGTGCAGCAGCTGATGTGGTATTCTTTGTGTAAGGCATCTGCAATGTTGTGGCAGCCATGGCTCAACCAGGCTGGCTGAGGTGGGTGCAGGAATTCCTCCCACCAGCACAGGTCAAGGAATTCACCTGAGTGGCCAATGATGTGATCAAGTGTGAACTGGAGCTGGAGGAAGCCACAGAATGGGAACACAAGGAGTGTATGATGCAGGAATGTGCAGAGCAGGAGGCATGAGAGCTAGTGGAGTGTTGTTGACTTTACCACACATTACATACTATCCTTATCCATTCAGCTTCTCTGTACAACACAACTCCTTGGGCAACTCATATCCCAACACCCCACTCTACACTCTGAGACGATGTGCATCCACACCTTCTTACAGTAACTGTTGTACTCTTTATTCACTCTCCACTTCAACTTTACCTACAACACATACATAAGGTAGACCACACACATACTACCTCCTCAGATGGTTTACTTCTACGTCTGAGTGAGTACCCCACTTCTCCTACCCACTATACTATCTCACATCCACCCTGCAGCATACTTAAACCATGTTGCAATGCCCTCTCTGCATCTGCAATCACCACACTCTGCTGCAGTCATGGGGCTGCCAGTAGTGCTAACAGCCATGTACTTCTCATACCTAATAACACTCCTATATGCAATAGTTGCAACAGTCTCCCATATCCTGCATGCACAAGTGTGAGGCATGCAAGTGAGCAGAACATGAGGCACAGGAGCAGGCAGCACATGACAAGGCCAAACAACTGGCAGCCCTGGCATGGGGGATGGCAGAGTGTGACAAGGCTGAGTGACTCACAACTGAGGTGCATGCACAGGTCAAGTGGGTGACACTGGCCACAGCAGAGGCTAAACTGCAGGCACTCCCAGTGGGTAGTGGCACATGTGGGCAGAAGCCTGAAGTTGTTATACACTGTTGGCCATTGAAGCCCCTCCAGATGCAGGCATTGGGTGAACAGTGTGTGCACAAGGGCACTCTGGTGTGTGCAAGGAAGGTGACAGCCATGTGGCTTCTGCAAAGCTCACCCACAGGTGATGAAGACAGCCAAGAGGCCAGCAGTGAGAGTGAAAGTGACAGTGATGATGTGGCCAGCAGGGACAATGATGATGACAAAGACAATGAAGCAGGTGAGGATGAGCTGGTGGCCTCCACAAAGATGGCTGGAATGATGCTGGAAAAGTGTGGGTTGGAAGATGTGATGGGTGGTGTGACACCCTGTCCAGCAGAATGTGCATGGATGAAGCTGGCAATGATGGGCATGGTCATGATGCAGCAACATGGGTGGAAATGAACTGACATGGGCCAACCCAGTGGGTAAGCACTCACTCAGCAGTCTTGCTCATGGGACTGACACAGTGCAGGTGACTAGGGTGTGTGGTCTGTGCCAGTGCATGAAGAGTGCCTGCATATGGTATGAGTGGGTGGGGTATTGCATCAAATGCATGCATCAGCACAAATGCTGCAAAGGTGTGGTACAATCACACTGGTCAGCAGCAACCAGTGAGTACTTGTGGGGTTCCATGACATGGAGAGAACACTAATTTGTTTTTAACAGACCTGTGGGCCACCACACCCCTTTTTGTTCCAGACAGTGGTGATGTGGTGGGACCCAGTTGTGCCATCATGCATGGGTGCAGAGTCACCACTGATGCATCACTGGGGGGGTGTGCACCCCTGACCATCACACTCCCAGGTCTGTCCCTGGGGCACTTTGGTTATGATGGCAGTGGGGATATTGTGACTGTCTCAGACTGGGAGACACTCCAGTGGCACCAGGTGTGCCACATGTCCTTGCAAAGACAGCAGCATGCAATTGACCAGTTGCTCCTTGTGGTCAAGGCTGAAATCAAGGAGGTGTGCACATGGCTCAAGGTGTTAGAGTGGCAGAGTCCACAGCACAGTGAGTCACTGTGGAAAGTGAACAGCATGAAGGGCAAGGGAAGGGAAGGGAGTAAATGTCACCATGTGCACATATTTTTGGTGTCTTTTGTACTTTTATGAACCTGCAAAATAAAAGCAAAAATGGTGAAAGCAATGGAACAAGTGAGAGACTTGTAAGCAAATTAAAACTGGATAGGAAAATGAGTAAAGAGAAAAATAAAAATAAAAGAGATGCATTATTAGCCACATTCAACAATGTGCTCCTCAACATTGTCTAGTGTAGTAGACTCTAGTTGACAGAGATGATCTGTCATGATGACTATAAGGTCATTGAGTGGAGGCAGGGGAATTGCATGTTGCACAAAATAGGGGATGATGTGAAATGCCATGATAGGCCTGTCAAGAACTGCACCATCAAGTTCACAGAGTATACATGCACCTCCTCTGTTGCATGAGAGCACAATAAAGGGCCTGAGGTAGTGGAGATGCATTTTGCAGTTTAACACTTTTGCAATTGTGGTGTGGCAGATGAGGATGAGGGTGCTGTGCTGGAAGTTGAAGTTGTGGATAGTTGCATCAAATTCATGCTTGAATCTGGCCACAGCTTCCCATCACAGGTCAAATACCATAGAATGTAGCTCCATGAGATGCTCTTGCCACTTCTGTATTGTGATTGCCCTTTGAGAGATAAGATTGGTGGTGGATGAAACAGAATCTGGTGGTGGAATGAGATATGTAGCTTTAGTGATGTTGAAGGGTAGGATAGGGTGTGTGCTGGTAACAGCAAAATAAGGGGAACACCACATACATCTACAAATTGTAACACAGTCAGCCCAAAATATAGAATACACAACCTGAAACCATTTTAACTGGTCATCATCTGCAGCCTTAAACAAAGCCTGGTCCACATCAAATGTGGATGCTTGACAATGCCATTGGTGCATGAATTGTAACCAGAAATGCATATATGCCAGATGTGATACTGCTGTGCCAAATAGTCAAGTGCTTTGACATATGGCATGCCATTGTCTGACACAATATCTGTAAGTGCTCCTCAGCAACAAAGAATATCTTCAAATATCCAGTTGCTGAGGGACTTCACCATCTCAGAACACAACATGCAGAACTCAGGATTATGCATGAGCAAGCAATAACCTTGCACAATATACTTATATCCACCTGATGGAGGCATGTGCATGGAATCCATGTACATTTTGGTGAATAAGGGTGCCAGTGTCACAACTGTTGGAGGCAGCAAGACATTCCTAATCTGCCATAGTTGACAGATGTTATGAGGCACTTACTTTGGCACCTGGTAATGGTTTTCTTTTTTCTTCCTTTTCTTATATTTTACTTGCTATAAGTGTAGTATCAACTACAGCAGTGAGCTTAACTCCTACTTATAGTAAGGACTCATCTTCTTTTCTCTTTATAGTACTTAAGTATTTACATACTTAAGTGTGAGCTTAGCTCCAAGTACTATAATGGCTATTCTTTTCCTTTTTTTTATCTTTCTTTCTTTATTTACATTTACTTGCTAAGGACTGTTACAATACAATTAGCAAGGACTTGTTTCACCTTATCTCTGTTTATCTTTGTTTACTTCTTGTTCATTTCATGCTTGTGGCTAAGCCACTTACTATATCCACAGATGCATCCTAGGTCATGTGACTCCATTGATTGCTGGACAATGATCATTGATCCATGAACCTTAGTTACTGGTACTATCTTTAGATCTCCAGTTTTGTATAAGTAGTTGAAAGACTGGTGGTCTTAAACCCCAGTCTTGTCAGCTTTACAATCTAGGGATTTTCCTTGACTGTGCTTGATCCAAGCTCACTACAAACTCACTTCACTCTGAGAACTAAGTCTAAGATCTCTAGGTCACTCTAAGCATCACTAAGACATCCTAAACCTGTCACTCTGGATCCTTGTTTAGTCATTAGTGGTTTCATCCTCATCACTACCTTGTTGATCCCACTATTCATCATCATCAGGAACAGTTATTATGCTAATCAAGTGCATATCAACTACCTTGTTACCAGGGGTATTGTTATAACAGACCTTCCCTAAGACCATCCAATAGGCTGCTCTTAGCAACAGATATGGCATGTCCACATGAACCAGGTGACATCTGTTGACATGATTTGCTCTTTGCTCCAGCACCCATGCCCCACACCTACTTACATCAGCATGGTCCATGCACTGGCCTCTATAGTACATAAGTACTGTACAAGGGACATTGATCTTCAGTTGGTTTTCTACCCTCTCCAGTAACATGGATGCACTCCTCATTCTTTACTATTGCTACTTCTGCATAATGTTACTGCTTCTACTTCTACTTGGGCTCTTGCCCAGCATGTACCCACCATCACCCTTCCATCCTCCTTGATTGGAGTGACCCAGCCTAGTTGACCACTGTGCCACGCACTGCCATGTTATCAACATCTTGCAGCAATTGAGACCACCAGAAATGTTCATGAATTAATGCATGTGTCACATAAATACCCCAATGACTGATATCATTGTGCACAGATTGCAGAATGGGTAATCGCTCCTTGTCAAAGAGGACTGCCTTGTGCTGGCCATGTGGGTCTTTTTGCCAGAGCCATCCTGTGACCATGAAAAATTTAGTACAATAGTGCACAAATCTCACATACTGTGCATCATCAATATCAATGGGGTGCTGTAAGTCATCCAGCCATGCATGAGCAGTGAGAAGTCACTCATCCTGTTGCAATGCTGCAGCATTTTGCAGAATCAGTTCTGTTGGCAT
This sequence comes from Albatrellus ellisii, assembly GCA_003314395.1. NCBI lineage: Eukaryota > Fungi > Basidiomycota > Agaricomycetes > Russulales > Albatrellaceae > Albatrellus > Albatrellus ellisii. The sequence continues at coordinate 66,656 of QLPN01000848.1, forward strand.
GCTTTCACCATTGGGCTGTGGTACTGTATCACCCTCTACTGGGGATTCTGGTATGCTGTTAGCTAACATGGTGAGGGATTGGGAGATAGTGTGGAGATGTGGAAATTGTGGGCTAATAATATGCATAAAACCATAAAAGTGGTCAATCCATTCATCAAATTCCTCTTCATCATTGACATCAGGCTTATCACCAGGCTGCAAAGGCCTCCATGGCAGTCCATCTGGACCATGGACAACACCAGGCACATGCACAAGTGTGAAGTGAAACACAAGGATGCTGGTAATCCACCTATTGATACTCACAGAAGGCACAAGGTCTGGGTTAGCTAGCATTCCTTTGATATACTGGGCATCAACTTCAACAAAGAGATTTTGAACACCTATGGGGTAGAGTTTTAATGCACACAGGGTGCAGAATAAGCTGTAGATCTCAAGTATTGCTTGTGAAAAGTGTGACTCTTGATCATTAAGTGTTAGTGAGCTGAAACACACAAAATAGTGTTGCCCATTATTTTCTGAATTTTCTTGGCCAAGGATGAAGCCAACCATGATATATGAGGTGTCAACTGAAAGGATTACAGGTGTGGGTGAATGATAGTTGATAGGTCTAAGCATGGGTGACATGAGAACAGCTTGTTTGAGATCTTCCTGCACCACTAGTTGCTCTGGACCAAAGGTGAAAGGTTGGAGTTTACATGTGAGTATGGTGAGAGTGTGAGCATGATGTGCAAAATTGCAAATAAAGATGCAAAGAATGGTGACAGTACTGAGGAATGCATGAACATCAGAGAGGTTGCAACAAGGACCCCAAGTGGATATTTTTGTGATGTGTGATTCTTCAGGAATGTGACCTTCTGGAGTACAACAGTGTCCCATGGTGTTGAAGTCTGGAGTGCAGTGCACCATTTTGTGCCTTGAAAATGTGCCTCCAACATACTTCATTCATTGGACAACATGGTTAAGATTTTGAAAGTGCTCCCAAATGAAGTGTCAGATATCAGGATTCTGAGGGATTGTTTCATATCTACTGTTGGCATTGCAGTAATCAGTGTTGGGACCTTTAACCAGTATGTCATTGATAAACAGTACTGTAACATGTGGGATTTCAGACTGTAGAACATGAGTAATGTCTTCATGGAAAATAGGAACAGAATTTGTCCACCCCACCAGAAGGGTGATGAAGATCCAATGTCACACCACATACATGACCTGTGAATTGTTCTGCAAGAAGATCTATGAATGGGGGTATGCCAGAGTGTTGGATCATCACTGCATTGAGTGGTTCAAGGCTGTGCACAATCCAAAGACTGGTACTGTCCTTTTTGACAACACAAAACCAGTGAGACTGATATGATGAATTGGATGGCTCATCAACACTGGCTGCAATCTTTTTGGTAATAAGGTGACAGACTTCATCATAGATACCTGGCAGGATAGGAATGTTATGCTGTACCCAAGGCTTGTGTTCTAGGATGGGGATTTTGATGGGTGGGAAGAAGCCTTCCTGGAAACATCCTCACTCAGAGTCATCCCATGCAAAACCCAAGTGCTGTAGGCACATAAAGTGATGCATGAGATCATGCTCAACAGGCCAAAGGAAGTCACTTTCGTGTGCTCTGTCCATGATGTCTCTGCATTCATTAGTATAGCATCTGACTGGAATAAATGGTGGAGGATTGGGTAAAAGTATAGGAATAGATGTGAGTGGGTCACTGTGTATATTGCAAATAATGTGAAAATACAACAGGAGATCAGCCATAACCAGGCACACTTTCTTTGCTACTGGCTTGTACTTTCTCTTCCCATACATGGCAACAGTGGAGTCCAAAGAATCAAGAAAAACAGAAGCCAGAAGCATAGGTGGAGTGTGATTTGTAATGTAAAGATGAAAGATGGGAACAGGATTGTTGCAAATAAGTGAGCCTGTGCTTTTGCAACTGCATGTATCATTATTTTCATGATCTCCCTGATGCTTGGTCAGATCCTCAAATTGCAGAAGCCTGATACTTCTTTTTGGCAAAACTGGAATTGATGGGACCCACATGGTAGCATAGGCACAGTCACTGATGACCCTGTGTTAGGATCATGGATCATGATTGTCTGATCCTCATTACCAAAGTTGTGAACAACACTTTGCATTAATACATTGAATGGTCATCTGAGTAGGATGTCATATGTGAGACTTTGGATAACATGAACCTGCAAATACAGTGTGATGTCTTTAAATAAAAATGTAATGTAATGGGTGAGGCCAAGCAACCTGTCAACTTCACCATTCACTGACTGCATATTTTAGACCACATTTGGGTCATAAATTAGGCCAAGCAAATGGCAAACCTCTTCTGACATTGTGATCACTTGGCACCCCAGGTCAATGATGCTCTCAACATGTAGATTGTTGTTGACAAGCAGTAATATGGAATGCAGTGATGCTGACTCTTTTGCAACTATGAGCAAGTCTGGTGGCTGGCCAGGTGGAAACTCATGAAGGTATGCCTCATATGGGTCAGGGACAACAATAGGCTTGCTGCATCAACTAGATGCAACCACTTCTTCAAATTTGCACAGCATAACATGTGCTAGGTGACAAACCTTTTCATTGGAGATGGTCTGAGTGTAACTATCAATGATGTTGTTTTCATTGTCCTCCTCCTCCATGTAGTTTGCAGCTGCTGTGGGGACCAGGTTGACAGGTGTTGGATTTTGTCTAGTGTTCATGCTGCTGAGCAGTTCCTCTACTTATATTCCTCAATCTACACTCTATCTTCTTACTATATCTTTTATCCATATCTTATCCTCTTATCTACTTCATCTATATCTCATCTCATCCTCTGGCTCTTCTCTTATGTCTCTCTGGCCATACTCTTCCTCTACTGCTTTAGGCAGTGTCTTTGTCTTACTCTTTGGAGCAGAGCTATAACTCTATAGCTTCATCTCTATATCTTTTTCCCTCATTGTCTTTCTCTTTTCCCTAGTCTTGCACAATGTCTAGTGCACTCTTCCTCTGTCTGGCTCTGCTCTGACCCTGCTCTGCTTGTGTCTCCCCTCTGTTCCCAATATATTCTGCCCTGCTCACTCTCCTCATTGCTGCCTGCCCACACCAATTCTCACAACAGGAACTTTCTTCACCATCATCACCTCCTGAGCTTGGTAGTGGACTTCTGGGGCAATGGAGTAAAGCTGATGATGGGTGATAGTTATTGGCATTTCCATAGCACATTGGAAGACTTCTGCCACATGAACTTTGTCATGAATTGGCAGATCCATGTGGTACATGTTGTTGGGTTTTCTCTGTGCAGGCACAACACATGATGGCACAGGATTAGTAGACACAGGCATAGGAATTGTTATGTCTTGAGCCTGGGCAAAAGGGTGAATGTGTGGACCATTATTGTTACAAGCTGCCAACTGAGCAGTCTCAGCCTGAGGAGGCATTGACTCCTGAGTCACCTGTGGTACACATGAGTTAGACTGTCAAGGCAGAGGTACCTTGGATGCATCATGAGAATTGTCACAAACCACAAGATTCTCTTCTGTGCATTGCCTTTGGTAGGCTGGAAGGGTACCTGTGTGTGACACATGTTATACAATTTGCACTTGAGATTCACAATACATTTGTCCTTCAGCAGCTGATATAGCTGGTGCCCTTGGTATTGAAGATGTGGTTGTTTGTCACCTGCACATTTAGCATCATCTGACCAGTGCTGATGTTTCCCAGATTTTGGCAATGCCACTCATTGACACAGTCACACAACCATTGTCCAGTGATGCCTCTTGGCACAAAGATCCCTGTAGGCAGAACAACTTTTCTGTCAGTGTTCTGATTAATTTTACCCTGTGTGATGTAGTCATTGACAACCAAACATTCATGAATATAGTGATTCATCTCACTGCAGAAATTACATGTGTTGCCATTTTTGTGTGGTGGTGCTGTACTTTGCAGCTGTGGACATGTGGGACTCAAGCACTCTGGCAATCACCTGAGCCCAAGTGTCCATGTCTGGTACTTTGGGTGATTCTATTTTAATGTTAGCAGCAGGTGGTGAAGAAGTGGAAGTAGTTGTGGATGGTGTTGCACCTGTCATGTGAATCACAGACATTGTGTTGTGAAGGACATAGTGCACTACCACCTCTATGTCATTGAGTGGATACACATTCTCACAATCATGCTGTGGCAGAACAATTTGTAAATGTAGAGCAATGTGTTCCCACAAGCTAGGTGGGAAGCCTTCAGCATAGTGGTTACCCTGCTTGTATTCTGACAGCTGCTGGGCACTCCACAGGAAACCTGCGATGACTACAAACTGGTGGTGATAGTCAGCACAGTCACCTAGTGACTGAAGAGTCTATGCTCTTGTATGAGAAAGGACAGATCTGTGTGGGTCCACTTCTGAGTGACCTCAGACCCAGGATATTGTTCATAAATCTCTGCCTTGAAGTCTTCATATGTTTTAGTGGTATCTTTGTATGTTGGCAGCATTGTCCAGAGGTCCTAGACATCTACATTGACATAGTGTTGAGTGTGAATTTTATGCATTTGGTTGTCTTGAATCTGAGTGAGATTGAAGTGGAATCTGAGATCTTCAAAATATTATCAGAGATTGTGGGGGCACTTCAGGTTAAGTTTCAGGGTGCTTCTGTTGCCTCATGTGGGCATCACATACTGAGTTGCCATTGGTGTGATACAGGGTGGGATATGTGGAGGTGATTGGTGATTGGTTTGGTGAGATGGGGTTGGGGTTGGGGTGATAGTCAAGATCAAAGGTGACAATAAAGCACTTGATGCTGAGAAGTATGATGAGTTTACAGGAGATGAAGTATGTGGGGTAACAATTAGCTCTTCTTCTGTGAGCAGAGGATGTGTGGAAGGTGGTGAATTGTGTGATGGACTGATGAGTTGCTCAAGTTTGTCTCAGAGCACTTCAATAGTTGGTGAGCTTGTATGTTGTCACAAATGAAGGTTGTAGTGGTGTCTAGACATAATCTTGACTTGCAGTCCCTCATGGTGGGCTCCAATATGATATGCACTGTGAGATGGTGATGGCAGAAACTACAACCACAACCACAATGATTGCTGAGAGATGCAAGTTGTAAGATTCTCTAGACACCAAAGTTGTAAAAGTTAGTAGTTTAGCACAATAAATGCAATAATGCAACACAACAGGGTGACAATAAGGGAGATATGACACAGATGTGACACAATAATCACAACCATGACAATGCAGTAGTAGATGCAACACAATGCAGTAATATCACAACACAGAAAAGAATGCAAAACACAATGCAGTGGAGAATGCAACACAATAATAAATGTGACCCATGAGGAATGCATACTTTCTTGATTGTAAGTTATGCAGAGGGAGGGGAAGAATGCACTTTTTCACAATCTGACTTGGATGAGAGAGGGAAGACAAATTGTGAGCAGGGGGAATCTATTGTTCTGGCTGATGATGCACCATCTAAATACAAGTCTAGCTCCAAGGCTGGAGCACAACAAAAAAAAAACAGAAAATTTACAATGTAGGGTTGATCATAGGGATATTTGAAATGAGGTGGAGTCTGAACACAGGTGAATAAAGTATCATACTATAATGGATGAGTAAAAGAGGAAAAGCACTTATTGCACCAAATGCTGACTTCATGACTCATGACTCCATGGTTACTTTGGCAGGCCTGGACTGTGCCTTGGCCTATTCATCCTATCAGTCCTGCTCCTCATCAGCCAAACACAGTACTGTATTCCAACACCTAAGCAAATGTGTGATTGATGTGACTGCAGATGATTGTCACATGCAGGGCATTACTGTCACTGTGTTCACCTGATGTCACTGTGTTCACCTGATGTCACTGATAGTCATTTTCTGGCATTACATGCACATGATGCTCATCAACATATAGGAAAATGATGATTGGCTTGGATGATGAAGTGGAGATGTATATCCTGGAGTGTGAGGCTGATGCTATGTTGAAGCCAAACAACTGAGGAAAAGCTAAAACAAAAAGGACAATTGTGCTTTGACTAGTGGATATCCCAGATATATAGTCAGCTAAGTAGAACAGAGAAAGAGAGAAGCTACTGTACCTAGTGGATATCCCAGATGATCAGAACTGGGGAATAAACCACTAGGAGTCCTATGTATATATAGTACCCTAGAGTGCGCACAGACCATGCAGTACAGTATAGGGCTGGAGAATGAGAAACTATAGTAATGATGTCATACCCAATAAGAAAGGGGACATGTAAGTGCTGACTGAGGCTCTGCAGTAACTGTGGGAGTGATTGGTGATACTCTGCAGCAGGTGTGAGAAGGATTGGTGAGCATGTGCAGTAAAGGTGAGAAAATGAGTCATAACTGAAGATAGAACTGGCCAATCAGAGATCAGATGACATACACATCATTGGCCAAGAAAAGGAATACATGACCATGGGAATCACTTCAATAGATCAGGAGCAATTATAAGATCTATGATGATAGAGACATAAGGAAATAGAAGAAAATGAAGAGAAAAATAAGGAGAATAATAGCAGCCTGACATGGAGTCAGAAAAGGTGCAGGTAAAGGAATGGTTTAGGAGTGCTTTATTTATTTCATGGTGCCATTGTCTGGATGCTTGCTTCAAGCCATAGATAGCCTTTGACAGACAGCAAACCTTTCCTTCCATACAAGGCATCACAAACCCCTGAGGTTGCTCCATGTCAATTTCCTCATCTAAATCACTATTGAGGAAGGCAGTCTTCATGTCCATAGAGTGAATCTCCCAATTTTCAAGAGCAGCAATGGCAAGGAGGGAGTGAAGGGATTCAAAGTGAGCTACCAGGGAGAACATTTCAGTGTAGTCAACACCATGTATTTGGGTATATCCTTTTGCCACAAGCTGTGCTTTGTAGCAGTCACCAGCTTTCTTCTTGAAAACCCACTTGTTGCCTATGAGGTTCTGTCCAGCAGGGAGGTCAACAAGCTCCCAGGTGTGAAGGTCATGTAGGGATTGCAGCTCTTCCTTGCATGCAGAGTCCCATAGGGTTGCATCCAGACTTGAGCAAACTTGATTGAGAGTGAGTGGGTCACAGGAGACAGTGTGGGAAAGGAGTGCAATGATTGAAGGTCCACTCTGAGGCATAGCAAAGATGTCATTTGCATCATTAGTTGCATCATCAGATCCCCCCTCAGCAAGGATGTCAAAAAAGTGTGTGGACCATAGGAGCTATCCACAAAATGAGCAGGATGGTGGCTGATGAATTGGGAGTGGTGGAGGGCAGGTGCAACAGGTGCATCATCAACAACAGAGGGTGGAGAACACTGACCAGCAGGGGAGTGGCAGCAATGTGGCAAAGGAGGTGCATCTGCAGAGCTGTTGTCAAGGCAAACTGTGCAGTGTGCCTGAATGTGTGGAGGAGGGGTCTGAACCACAGAACCAGACATGTGAGGAGGAGTAACAGGCAGTGCCAGAGGTGGAGGCATGGGGTTGATGGGAGGAAGCATGTGACCAGAGCAGGGGCAGGGTCCACTGCACTAACAGCAGGGGAAGTGACTCCATTGCAATCATCCCCATCACTGTCCATATCATTGGTGCCAGAGCCAGAGCCAGAGGAGGAGCAGCCATCATTGGAGACAGGTGGGTGAATAACTGGAGGAGCCAGAGGAAAAACATCAAGGACAGAGGGTGACTGTACAGCATCCACTGCAGGAAAGACCTCTTCATTGAAGACTGCATCACAACTCACAGCCATACAATGGGGCAACTTATCCCAGAACACCCAGCCCTTGGTACCTGCCTCATACCAAATGAAGGTGAGTGGCCTTGCCCTAGGATTGAGTTTAGAGCACAGGTGATCAGGAACATTTACCCAGGCTCTGCAACAAAAAACCCAGAGGTGTGAGATGTCAGGTGGGTCAGTGGATGGAGCCCAATGGGACACAGGGGTAAACCAGTGAAGGTGACATGCTGGAGAGAGATTGTAGGTGTAGACTGCAGTGTGCCAAGTGAACTCCCAGAATCCTGGAGAGATTTTTGAGCACAGTATGTTCACATGGCAGTTGCCCAAGGCCAGTTGCTCCATTCAAGGAGGATGGAAAGGATTTGGTGGGTAGAGTGTGGGCAAAATCCCAAGAAGGAGGAATGCAAACATCATGATTGTGAAGTGGATGTAAATAAGGAGTGGGTAGAAAACTGACTGACTACCTATATCCTTTTTACAATACCTATATACTGTAAGGTGTGGTGCACAAACCATGCTGATGTAATGTAAGTGTGGGGTGTGGGTGCTGGTGTGAAGAGCATTGTGTGTCAACAAGAGTCCAGCACAGTGGAGGAGTGAGAGTGCCTGGTCAAGGATTGTGCAGTTCCAGCACTCTGCATGACCATTCTGCTGCAGGGAATAGAGGGCCATCTGCTGGTGGGTGATGCTGCACTTCAACAGCAGATCATCAACCCATGTGTTGATGTATTCCCCTCCCTGGTCAGAGTGTAAGGTCTTGGGCCAGCAGCCAAATGAGGTATGTATGCAGGACAGGTAGTGCTCCCAAGCAGCAGCTAACTGATCTTTACACCAAAGGGGATAGACCATGACAAACCTGGAGAAGTCATCCAAAAAGGTGGTGAAGTAAAGGTTTGTAGATCCAATGGATGCCATGCCAACAGGCCTGACCAGATCCATATGGACCAAGCCAGGCACTTCAGTGGCATGGGCACATGACATGCAGAAAGAGAATTGGGGCAACTTGCCTTGCAGGCAGCCTGTACATGGAGCATAGACAACATTGGCATTGGGACTGGTAAAGCCCTTCAACCAAGAAGGTTTGATTCTACTGACAATGGCTTCAGACAAATGGCCAAGCTGTTTGTGCCAGAGATACACAGTGGGGATAGTGATGGCATGGGGACTGGACGGGGGCATTAGAGAGACTCAGTAAGTGCCATTCTTTAGCATGCCTGAGCTAAGTATGTTGCTATCCTTTGATATCATGCAGGAGCCATCATTGTAGATGATTTTGAAGCCAAGATGATCAAGCTTGCTCATGGACAGGAACATTCCAGAGGTGCTGGGTACATGCAAGATGTTGGGGAGGGAAATGGACAGCAATTGTCCATCCAGTAAGACATGCATTCAGACACAGGAGCCCATACCAATGCATGTGATGGATGAACTGTTTCTGATGGTGATGCTTCACAGGGGAGTGGAACTGTAATCCTCTAGATCACCTTTGTGCAGCATGATGTGGTCTGTGCAGCCAGAGTCCAGCATCCAAGAGCTGGACTCACACAAGTAGTAGCATGTGTTGAATATGGCAGAAGAAGACATCACATGTATGCTAGTGGTTCCTCCAGTCCCTCCAGTTCCACCACCACCCAACCCCTTATCCTTCCTCTTTTCCAGCTGCAACTTTACATCTTCCAGCATGCCATGCAGCATCCAGCATTTTTCAACTGTATGGTTCCTGTGCTTGCAATGTGTGCAGAATGAATTATTCTTTTTGTTAGGACCAGAAGTAGAGGAAGTTTGAAACACTACTAGAGCTGACTGTGGTGTCAATCTTGCTTCTTCATTGAGAATGTGTCTGTGGACAACAGCAAGCTGGAGGTCTTTGATGTCAGAAGAGGCAAGGACTGCAGAGGTGAAAGAGTTCCAGGATGGTGGAAGAGTATGCAGGAGCATGAAGCATATCTGTTGCTCCATGATTTCAACTCCAGAGGTGGTGAGGTGTTCTTGTGCAACAAGCAGGGCATAGAGTTGGGGAGTAAGCAGTGAGTGGAGGTTGTACTTGCATGTAAAGAGTGACTGAAACTTGACAAGCACAGATATTGCTGATTGCTTTCTGTAGGTGTTTTTCAATACATCCCACACATGGCATGCTAGAATGGCTTCAGACACAATTAGGAGTGATGGTTGGGTACTACAGTGCATTGAGATGATGGCTTTGGTGATCTCATTGTTGTCTCTCCACAACTGTACTTCTTCTTCATTAGTGGTGGTGACTATAGGGAGACCTCCTTCAACTTCCTGAGTGCTAGTGATGGCAATGACAGAGGGTTTTGATATAGTATACCATATTGTAAGACCTGCAAGCAGGCTACTGATGATCTTGGACATATGATTTAAGTTCCTTACTTTACAGCCACACACTGGAACAATCTGGCAGTGCATAGTATGATACAACTATAACATACTATACTATGCTACATGAATGCTGCCAAGGAGACAGAGCTCTGAGACATAGCAATGTACATACATGAATACTGTATTTAAGGAGTCTGAGGTGTGCCCCTCATCTCCAGCTACTTTCTGGCCACTATGAGCTACTTTCCAGTTACTACAAGCTACCATGAGCTATCAGTCAAGTCATGCAGATTCTACACTACACAGCCTGCCACTATCCCAGTTACACCATCTTAATATCATCTTCATCCACTCTATTACATGTTCTAGCCTAAGAGCCTGCTGCTCTGGTCATACATGTCTATCTAACCACCTTATACCTCAAACTTGCACAGAAGCCATCTACCTTCCATACAATATGCCCATAATAATAAGGGCAGACTTGATGATATTTGCCCACTGGTGGTAGTTTTTGGTTCCTGTGAGAGTGACATTTATCTTTGGAACTGAAACAGAGAGTGATGGGTGAAGTAGTTGAAAAATAGTGAGGATGAATGTGAGAGTAGGGGAGGACATGATGGAGATGACCCTGAGCAAGTGTATGTGCTGTTATGAGGCACTTCCTTTGGCACCTCATAACAGTTTTCTTTTTTCTTTTTCTTTTTCTTATATTTTACTTACTATAAGCATAGTATTAACTACAGCAGTGAGCTTAGCTCCTACTTATAGTAAGGACTCATTTCTTTTCTCTTTATAATACTTTAGTATTTACATACTTAAGTGTGAGCTTAGCTCCAAGTACTATAAAGACTTATCATTTTCATGTTATCTTTCTTTATTTATTATAACATTTACTTGCTAAGGACTATTACTATACAATTAGCAAGGACTCACCTTTCTCACCTTTGTTTATCTTTGTTTACTTCTCATTTGTCTCATGCTTGTGGCCGAGCCACTTACTATATCCTTGGATGCATCTTAGGTCATGTTACTTTGTTGATTGCTGTGCAATCAACATTGATCCATGAACCTTATTTACTATACTATTTTTAGCACTTTGGATTTGTATAAATAGTTGAAAGACTGGTGGTCTTAAACCCCAGTCTTGTCAACTTCACAATCTAGGGATTCTCCTAACTGTGCTTGACCTAAGCTCACTACCAAACTTGCTTCACTCTAAGAACTAAGTCTAAGATCTCTAAGTCACTCTAAGTGTCACTAAGATATCCTAAACTCATCACTCTGGATCCTTGTTTAGTCATCAGTGGTATCATCCTCATCCTATCTTGTTGATTCCTCTCTTCATCATCATTAGGAATGGTTACTACACCTATCAAGTGCATACCAACTACCTTGTTACCAGGGGTATAATCATATCAGACCTTCCCTAAGACTGTCCAATAGGCCACTCTTAGCACATGCAGGTTATGACAAGCAATGGCTACAAGGATGTATATGAGGGACAGTAAGTAAGAGACTCCCAGAAGGGAGAGAGTGGCAGGAAGCATCTGCAGCAAGTAAGTGGTTGCCAACACACAGGAGTGAGGTAATGTGGTGATAGTACATCAGACTTGTAAGGAAGATGTCTAAGCAGTAGAGAAACAGACATGCAGCAAGTAAGCAGTTACCAACACACAGGAGTGAGATAATGTGGTGATAGTACACTGCAGGGATGGTGAGGTAGGGTAGATGGCATAGAGGAAGTGTTACTCACTCAGACTTGTAAGGAAGACATCTGGGGGTATGTAGGTAGACTGTCCATCTTTTAAGTAGTATCCACAGATAGAGTTAGAGTGGAGAGTGAATGGTAAAGTACAAGTATGCCCATATGTGGAGGGATGCATGTCATCTGGTGTTATGAGGCACTTGCTTTGGCACCTTGTAACACATTTTTGCTTTCTTTTTCCTTTTTCTTTATCTTACTTACTAGTATTATTACTACAAGTGTGAGCTTAGCTCCACTTTACTTAGCAAGGACTCATTTCTTTTATCTTTTATAGTACTTAAGTATTTACATACTTAAGTGTGAGCTTAGCTCCAAGTACTATATTAGACTTATATTTTTCTCCTTTTATCTTTCATTATTTATTATAACATTTACTTGCTAAGGACTATTACTATACTATACAATTAGCAAGGACTCCATTTCTTTCATCTTTATTTACCTTTGTTTACATCATGTTCATTTCACACTAGTGGCTGAGCCACATGACTTAGTACATGGATGTGTACTTACTGCACCTTACTGTGCCTTTCTGTGCATTGCTGCACAATGCTGTGCTTTACTGCACAACTTTACTATACTTAGAACTCTAGTTTAGTATAAGTAGTTGAACAACTGGCAGTCTTAAACCCAAGTCTTGTCAACTTCACAATCTAGGGATTCTCCTTCACTGCACTTGATCTAAACTTGGCTTCACTCTAAAGAACTAAGTTTAAGAACTCTAAGTCACTCTAAGCATTGCTCAGACTTCTTACACATGTCATCCTGGATCCTTGTTTAGTCATTGGTGGAATCATCCCCATCACTATCTCATTGATTCCTCTCTTCATTGTCATCAGTAACGGTTATTACATCCACCAAACACATATCAACCACCTTGTTACCAGGGGTATTATCATATCAGACCTTCCCTAAGACTGACCAATAGGCCACTCTTAGCATCTGGAGTATGATGTGGTGTGGGCATTCCTTGGGGATAGTGTGAAGTCTGAGGACAGAAGGTCCAAGGTAATGAGGCCAATGTATGTGTGTATAGTGTATAGTGTATAGTGAGTGTTCAGTGAGCAAGGAGGAAGTCACATGAAAGTAGATGTATAATGCCAATAAAACCTAACACAAGATGACAGAAAGAAGAGTTCCACATATGACCCAGGCAGGGCCTATAACCTGTTGATGACAGGCCATGTGTGTCAGGTGCCATATTTTTGGTGCATTTACCTTTCTTATTTCTTTTCATTTCTTTCATGTTTTTCTTTGATATGATATGATTAGATCATCTTATCTTTTATCTTATCTTATCTGCATCTAATCATTATCTACTTACATTCTTTTGGTCTAGACTATGAGGTCATACCATGAGGTAGCTGCATGGTACCATAGCTTACTGTGCTTTACTTTATATAGTCCTGCCCTAGTATACTGCACCTGGTCCATGCACCATTCTGTATAGTATATAGGGCTTGCTAGTATAGCAAATAGACCCCAGCTAGTTATGGCTGGATTTCTTCTCCTTTTAGGATGATCCTTTAAGTTGAGTGTGCCCAGTCCTGCAACAGTGGTAATGTGGACTCAGGTCCCACAATGTGCAGGAGGAGGATACAACTGTTCCTTATCTATTGTTGTTGCATATGTGGTCTACTTATAGTAGTCTATCTACTGCACCAACCAGGACCAGTAAAGTAAGAGACATGTGTATCAATATGTACATGTGTGTGTATGTATGTGCATGTATAGTACAAAAGTCAAAAAAGGCAGGAGAGTTGTAGTTAGCTTGTATAGATGTCAACAGTTAAAAGAGGAAAAGATAAGTCTTTATAGTACTTGGAGCCAAGCTCACACTTTAATATGTAAATACTAAAGTACTATAAAGAGAAATAGAAATGAGTCCTTACTATAAGTAGGAGCTAAGCTCACAGTTGTAGTTAATACTACACTTATAGTAAGTAAGATATAAGAAAGAGAAGAAAGAAAAAGAAAACCATTACAAGGTGGTGCCAAAGCAAGTGCCTCATAACATCACCCCCTCTTCATGTGATGTGTCACCTGTGACACTTGATGGGGTCCCCTGACCTGTCACCCTCTCTCCACCACTTACCAGTGGATACAGTGCCCATCCTTGATGGGCATGGGGAGAGTGTCCCATGCCATGATGAAGCCATTGGGCATCCCCTGATCAAAGAACCATGGGCATTCAGGGGGTGCTGGGGGGTGGGCAGTGTGGTGCTAGGCCCAGTAGTGGGCCTCCTCATGGACCCAGGTGAGGTCCTCCTGGGCCAGGAGGTTCTTCCTGTGGAGGAAAACCCTCTCCTGTTCCCAGGTGAGGAAAGTGGTGTCAAGGTGCTTGACAGGGTGGGGGTGGGTGTAGGGGGTGGGGTGGGGTGGGAGTTGAAGCACTGGGCCTGGTGGTGGCCATGTTAGCTGCACTTGAAAAAGGCCCCTCTTGGAGGGGCCAGGGTGGGGGATGGTGAGGGGGAGGACCAGGCCTCCATGTGGTGGTGAGAGGCAGGCCAACAGCCCACAGAGGGGTTGCCTCAAGAGGCTGCTGGGGTGGCAGGGGCAGTGATGAGGCCTGGGAGGGAGTTGGTGTTATGCCCCTCCAGAGGGGGAGCTGGGCAGTGTGGGAGTGGGAGAGGGTGGGGGGATACAACTGGAGAAAACTCTGGCTTGTAGGGCAAGGAAGTTGCCTGGGGTGGGTAGGGGGTAGTGGGGCAGCACTGGTAAGGGGTAACCCCCCAGGGGATGGGCCAGGGGGTGGGGAGTCCCATTTGAAGGGAGAGGGGGCTGGGTGGTGGCATCAGATAGGCAGAGGGCCACCAGGATGGTGGTGGTGGTGTCCTCCTCTGTGAAGGGGAGGGGGGATGGGCAGAAATGGGGAGAGGTGAGGAGGGAGAAGGATGAGAGGGGGGAAGAGAATGCAGAGGATGGGGGGACAGAGGACATGTTGGTGATGAATAGTTTGGATGCAGGATGACTTCCTTAAGTATGGGTGAGGGGTGTGGTCAGGTGATTTTTGAATGTGAATAGGTCAATTCCCAGGCTGTGCAATGGTCTAGGTGTGCTTGGCCTTGTTTGTGGAAGTTGTCTATTTCCTGTTGTGTGTTCCTTAGATTTCCCTGTGGTTCCCACATGTTGTCTGATTCTGGATAGCCTTTCCATTTGACATGATATTGGAGCCATCCATTATTCAGTACCCTAGAGCTGATGATTGTTTCCACTTCAAACTCCATTTCACCTTTGACTATTTCTGGGGGTGATTTTGTAAATGCAGGCATGGGCAGGCAACAAATAGAAGTGTTGTTGATGTCAGCATGGAGAGAGAGTCCCCAAATGGGGATAGAACAGATACCACGTCTGCAGCAGAGAGAGATGTAGCCAACACAGTAAGGTGGGGCAAGGTGGTGAAAGTATGCTGCAGGGAAGGTGTAAGAGGAGATATAGATGGGGTGGAGAAGTACTCACTCAGACTTGTAGTAGAACATCTGAGGAGGTTGTGTGTAAAGTGCTCATCTTATATAGCAAGTGAGAGTAAAGTTGGGGTGGAGTATATGTGGTGAAGTACAAGTGTGCCCAAATGTAGAGGGACATGCATTGTCCCAGAGAAGTAAGTGGGGTGAGAGTCCATGGAGATGTGTGAAGTAGATGTTATGTGTGCAAGTATAACAACATACAGGGTATGTAGTCATTGCATGTGTGAATGGGAAGAGGGAAGTCCAAACAAAGTAATGTAGTGCTTACAAAAACTTCAACAGGTTTCATATAGTTGGGGCCATGTTCAGGTGTTTCCTTGAATGGTGTGAGAAGTGTGATGTGAAACATGTTGATGACAGGCCATGTGTGGGAGGAGGATACAACTGTTCCTTATTCTTTGTAATGGTAGTTGCTAAGAGCGGCCTATTGGACGGTCTTAGGGAAGGTCTAGAATGTTACTCCTGGTAACCAAAGTTTGGGTGTTGGCTTGATGGACGTAATAGAGATTCCGAATGACGATGACGAATGGGATTATCAATATAGTGATGAAGATGATCCCACCAATAACGATGCGAAGATCCAGTTTGACTTTAGTGTAAGATGTCTTTTTAGAGTTCTTAGACTTAGTTCTGAGAGGGAGATGAGGTAGTGGCGAGTTTAGTTCAAGCGCAGTATAAGGAGAATCCCTAGATTGCGAAGTTGACAAGACTGGGGTTTAAGACCGCCAGTTTGTCAACTATTTATACAGAACTGGGGATCTAAGTATAGTAAAGTTGCGCAGTATAGCGCAGTAAGTAAACGATACTACGCAGTAAGGCGCAGTAAGTAAATGTTCATGTGATATAAGTGGCTCAGCCACAAGCGCGAAGTGAACTAGAGATAAACAAAGGTAAATAAGAACGAGAAAAGGGAGTCCTTGCTAATTGTATAATAATAGTCCTTAGCAAGTAAATGTTATAATAAATAAAGAAAGATAAAAGAGAAACAGATAAGTCTTAATATAGTACCTGGAGCTAAGCTCACACTTAAGTATGTAAATACTTAAGTACTATAAAAAGAGAAAGAGAAAGATAAGTCCTTACTAGGTAAAGTGGAGCTAAGCTCACACTTGTAGTAATAATACTACACTTTACTTAGTAAGTAAGATAAAGAAAGAAAAAAGAAAAATAAGAAAACGCGTTACGAGGTGCCAAAGCAAGTGCCTCATAACAGTAGTTACCATCTACTTATAGTGATCTATGTATGCACAGACCAGGTCTAATGAGACTGAGGGGTGTGTGTGTATGTACATATGTGTGAGTGTATAGTATCATGGATGAAAAAGGAAGGAGATGTATAGTAAGTGGTATGTGAATGTCAACACCCACCCATGCTATGCATGCACATACATCAGGACAGTTCAAGCCAAAGGCAATGAGTAGAAAAGGATGGAAGAGGAAGGGGTTTGGTGAGAATGTCCACAGTCACAAGAGAAGAAGGAAGATGATGAACAGAGGAAATGCATCCCCATATGTAATGATGATGGATATCAATGTTTTTCATACCTTGTGTAAACACAGGGTTTGTGGCAATGTCAATGGAACCTTTGTTGTCCCCATAAAGAAGAAGAGAGGAGGAAAAAGGGAAACCAATTTCCTTGAATAGCAACTGAAGCCACATCCCCTGTGCTGCAGCCTGGGACAATGACATATACTCTGCTTCAGTGGAAGAGAGTGAGACTGTGTTGTTTCCTGGATGACCAGGTAATGGCACCACCATTGGAAGGAAGGCATGGGCCCCAATAGACTTGTGGTCATCCCTGTTGGCTGCCCAATCAGAATCTGAATAACCAACCACCTTGCCTTCTCCAGCATTACCATAACACAGATGGAGATCCATTGTTCCATTCAGATACTGTAGGACATGCTTGGCAGAGGAGAGGTGTGTGGAGGATGGGTTAGTGAGGAATTGGGAATGCTTCATCACAGCAAATGAGATGTTGGGTCTAGATACAATGGTGGAATACAAGAGAGAGCTGATCAGCTGTTGATAGTTGGATTTTAAGGATGGCAATGCAATGTAGGAGGGGTCAGCCTTGATGAGTGTGATACCTGGGGGTAGTGGAGTCATTGTAGCATTACAGTCTGTGAGTTGAAAGCACTCCAACATATCCCCTATGTATGCCTTTTGGTCAATGGCAAGGGTACAGTTAGGGTGGTCACAAGTGATGTGCAAACCAAGATATGATTTGATTTCACTGAGATCCATCATTTGGAAGAGCAACTGTAGCATTGTCTTGCACTCTTCAACCTCCTCCAGAGAGCCTCATAATATTGTGATGCCATTGTCTTGATACCTGCTTGAGGCCATAGATTGCATTTGATAGATGACAGACCTTTCCTTCTGTTCCAGGTGTAACAAAACCTTGTGGCTGCTGTTACAAGGCACTTGCTTTGGCACCTCATAATGGTTTTTCTTTTCTTTTTTTTTCTTTTTTCTTTCTTTCCTTTTATCTTATTTACTAGTAAAGTGTAGTATTATTACTACAAGTGTGAGCTTAGCTCCACTTTACTCAGTAAGAACTCATCTTTCTTTTTCTCTTTTATAGTACTTAAGTATTTACATACTTAAGTGTAAGCTTAGCTCCAAGTACTATAAAAGACTTATCTTTTCCTTTTTATCTTTCTTTATTTTATCTACATTTACTTGCTAAGGACTATCATTATACAATTAGCAAGAACTCTCCTTTCTCACTTTTATTTACTTTTGTTTACCTCTTGTTCATTTCACATTTGTGGCTGAGCCACTCACTATAATCATGGAAACATCCTAGGTCATGTGACTTCATTGATTGCTGTGCAATCATCATTGATCCATGAACCTTATTTACTGTACTGTCTTTAGGACTCTGGTTTTGTATAAATAGTTGAAAGACTGGCAGTCTTAAACCCCAGTCTTGTCAACTTCACAATCTAGGGATTTTCCTATACCTAAGCTCAATATCATCTCACTTCATTCTGAAGACCAAGTCTAAGATCTCTAAGTCACTCTAAGCATTGCTAAAGACATCCTAAACTCATCACTCTGGATCCTCAATCAGCAGTATTATCCTCATCACTCTCTCATTGATCCCTCTCTTCATCATCATCAGGAACAGTTACTACATCTATCAAGTGCATATCAATCACCTTGTTACCAGGGGTATTATTGTATAAGACCTTCCCTAAGACCAACCAATAGGCCACTCTTAGCAGCTGCTCCATGTAGATTTCCTTGTCTAGATCTCCATTGAGGAATGCCATTCTCATGTCCATGGAATGAATTCCCCAGTCTTCAAGGGCAGTGATGGCTAGAAGAGAGTGAAGGGATTCAAAGTGGGCCACTGGGGAGAATGTTTCAGTGTAGTCAACCCCATGAATCTGGGTGTATCCCTTTGCTACCAGGTGTGCCTTGTATTCCCATCAGCCTTCTGCTTGAAGACCCATTTATTGCCTACAAGGTTGTACCCTGCTGGAAGATCAACTAGATCCCATGTGTGGAGATCATGCAATGACTGGATTTCTTCTTTGCATGCAGAGTCCCAGAGGGCTGCATTGTGGCTTGAGCAGGCTTGATTGAGAGTCAGGGGGTTGTGTGAGGCTGCATGGGAAAGGAGAACTGCAATTGAGGGGCTGCTCTGAGGCATGGCAAAGACATCATCAGCATCTTCAGACCCCCCCTCACTGAGGATGTCAACAAATGTGTGAGGGCCATAGGAGCTGTCTGCAAAGTGGGCAGGGTGTTGATCTATGCAGTCAGAGTGATGCAGAGCAGGTGCAACAGGTGTGTTGTCATGGACAGAGGGTGGAGAAGGCTGACTGGGGAGAGGCTGGCAATGCCATGGTGCAGGAGGTGCACCCACAGGACTGTCATTGGGGCAGACTGTGTGGTATGCACAAATGCACAGAGGAGGCATCCAAGGTGCAGAGTCAGCTGCATGTGGAGGAGTCATGGGTGGCACAGGAGGTGGTGGCAAGGGCATGATGGCAGGAGGGCAGGCTGCTACATCAGGTGCAGGCATGGCAATGCCTGTAACAGCAGGAGCAGCATCCCCATCATCAACAGTGATGTTCCATCATCATCTGCATCATCATCATCACCATCAGAGGAGGAGGAATCACCATTGGAGTCAGGAGAGTGAGCATGCAGTGGTTCCAGTGGAAACATGTCAAGGACAGTGGGTGCATTTGTGGTGACAACTGTTGGGAAGACCCCTTCATTGAAGACAACATCATGGCTTACAGCCATATGCTGATATGTGCTGTGGCAGGGTGAAGGCAGAATCTACAATCACAACCACAACAATTACTGAGGGGGGTGAATTGTAAGATCCTCTAGACACCAAAAGGGGAGAGAATTAGTAGTTTAGTGCAAATAAGGCAACAATGTGATGCAATAGTGTGACAATGAGGAAAAGTGACAGAAATGCAACACTGTAAGCTGTGATAGATAATGCAACACAACACAATAGAGGCTCAACACAATGCAATAGAGAACACAATGCAATGCAGTGGAGAATGCAATGCAATAATAAATGTGACCTATAAGGTAGATGCACTTTCTTGACTTTGAAGATACATGGAAAGGGGAGCAGAATGCACTTTTCACAATCTGACTTGGATGGGAGAGGGAAAGGCAAATCATGGGTGGGGGAAATCTGTTTGTTTCTGATGGATGATGCACCATCTAAATATAAGTCTAGCTCCAAGGCTGGAGCACAACAAATCAAAACAGAAAATTTACAACATAGGGTTGATCATAGGGATATTTGAAATGAGGTGGAGTCTGGATGCAAACAAATGAAATATCATACTGTAATGGATGAGCAAAATAGGGAAAGTGCTGATTGCACCAATTGCTGACTTTGTGACTCATGACTCTATGGACCACATCTTAGCCTATACAGCTTATCAATCCTGCTCCTCATTGGCTGAACCCAGTCCTATAGTCTGATGCCTAAACAAATGTGCAATTGATGTGACTGGATGATTATTGCATGCAGCATGGTAATGTCACTGTATTCACCTGATGCCTGATGTCACTGATAGTCATTTTCTGGCATTATGTGCATGTAATGCTCATCAATGCCAGGACACTTTGTCCCAAAAGACCCACCCTTTCGTGCTGGCTTCATAACCAATGAAGGTGAGTGGTCTAGCATGTACATCAAGCTTGGAGTGCATGTGCTCAGGGACCTTGATCCAGGTTTGACAACTGAACACCCACAAATGTGAGATGTCTGGTGGATCAGTGGAGGGGGACCATTGTGAGACAGGGGTCAGCCAGTGGAGATGACATGCTGGCAAAAGGTTGTAGGTGTGCACAGCTGTACACACTGCAAACTCCCAGAAGCCTGGGGAGAGACCAGCTCAATGCAGGAGGGATAGCATGCAGTCAAGGATCATACAGTTCCAGCATTCTGCATGGCCATTCTGCTGTGGGGAATAGGGAACCATGCATTGGTGGAGGATACTGCAGTCTGACAGCAGAGTGGCAACCCTGGCATTGAGATATTCCACCCCCACCCCCCACCCCCTGGTTGGTGCACAAAGTGTTAGGCCAATGACCAAACATGGTGTGGACATGAGATAGGTAATGCTCCAAGGCTTCAGACAGCTGGTCCTTACAATGAAGGGGATAAACCAAGCCAAGCCTGGAGAAGTCATCTAAGAAAGTGGCAAAGCAGAGGTTGGCAGAACTAATGGACACCATGCTGACAGGCCCAACCAGGTTGGAATGGACCAGGCAAAGCACTTTGGTGGCATGTGTGCATGATAGACAGAATGAGGATTGGGGCAACTTGCCCTGCAGGCACCCAGTACAGGGAGAGGAGGTGAGATTGGTGCTGGGAATGGTGAATCCCTGCAGCTGTGTACTCTTCATCCTGCTCACAACAGCTTCTGACAGGTGACCAAGCCTCTCATGCCAGAGACAGATAGTCAGTGGAGTGATGGCATAAAGGCCAGATGAAGCTGCAAGTGAGACCCAATAAGTGCCATTTTTGAGCATCCCTGAACTGAGTATGCTGTCACCTTTTGATATTGTGCAGGAGCCTGCTTCATAGGTGACCTTGAAGCCAAGGCACTAGCTTGCTGACAGACAGGAACCACCTGGAGGCACCAGGCATGTGTAGTACATGGGACAGAGAGACAGAGAGAGTGTGACTGTCTGGCAAGACATGTGTCCTGATGCAGGAGCCTGTTCTGAGACATGCTATGGTGGAGCCATTCCTGACAGTGATGCTCTGCAGAGGAGTGGCATGATAGTTTGCCAAATTGTCTTTGTGTGGTGTGATGTGGTCCATGCAGCTGGAGTCCAGCATCCAATAGCTGGACTCTCCCAAGTAGTAGCATGCATTGAATATGGCAGAAGATGAAGACATCACATGTACACTAGCTGTTCCTCCTCCATCACCAAGTCCTTTTTCTTTCCTCTTCTCCAACCACAACCTAACATCCTCCAGCATCCTGTGTAGTGTCCAACAATTCTTGACTGTATGGTTCTGGTGCTTGCAGTGTGAGCAGAAAGAATTACCCTTCTTTCCAGCACCCACTGTGGAAGAACCCTGGAATGCTGATAGGGCTGACCATGGTGTAGATCTTGATTCTTCATCAAGGGTGCATCTGCAAATATCTGAGGGTTGAAGATCATTGATGTTGGAGGATGCAAGAACTGTGGAGGTGAAGGGATTCCAAGACAGCAGGAGAGCATTTAGGGGAACAAAGCACATCTGCTGTTCTGTGATGGTAACTCCTGAAGCCATAAGGCATTCTTGTGTGATATGTAGGGCATAAAGTTGGGGAGTAAGTGGTGAGTGGAGATTGTACTTGCATGTAAAAGTGACTGAAACTCCATGAATGCAGATATTGCAGACCATTGCCCATACATATTCTTCAGCATCTCCCATGCATGGCAAGCCAGGACAGCTTCCAAGGCAATGAGGACTGATGGTTGAGTGCTGCAGTGCATCAAGATAACAGTTTTAGTAATCTCATCATTGTCCCTCCATAACTGTATTTCTTCTTCATTAGTGGTAGTGATGATAGGGAGACCTCCTTCAACCTCCCAAGTGCTAGTGATGGTGATGACAGAGGGCTTTGATATAGTATACCATATGCCCATGATGATGAGGGTGGACTTGACAATGTTGGCCCACTGATGATAGTTTTCAGTGCCTGTGAGGGCAACATTGATCTTTGGGACTGAAACTGAGAGTGATGGGTGAAGGAGTTGGGATATAGTGAGGATGAATGTAAGAGTAGGAGAAGACACAATGGAGGCAATCCCAAGTGAGATGACAGAAAGAAGAGTTCTGCATATGACCCAGGCAGGGCCCATAACCTGTTGATGACAGGCCATGTGCAGGAGGAGGATACAACTGGTCCTTATTCTTTGTAATGGTAGTTACTATCTACTTATAGTGATCTATGTATGCATGGACCAGGTATAATGAGACTGAGGGGCATGTGTGTATGTATGTATGTGTGAGTGTATATGCATGTATAGTATCATGGATGAAAAAGGAAGGAGATGTATAGTAAGCAGTATATGAATGTCAACAAAACATGGGATGGATCTTCCATTTTGGTGGTAGTTTGAGCTGATAGGTGACAGGTCTGAGGATTTCTTTGATCAGGAATGGTCCAAACCATTTTGGGGCTAGTTTCATTTTGGGTATCAGAGTTTGAGGTTTTTTCTGTATAGCCATACTTGATCACCTTCCTTATATGTAATGAAGGTAGTTCCATGTTTGTCATGTGAATCTTTGGTTATACAATCTGACTGGCAATTACTTCTTCTCATATGTTCTGTATGTGCTGGAGTTGATTGGCTGCTTCTGGTGCAAGGTAGTGATTGGTTTGATAGTGAACTGGGGTTTGTATCCCATAAGGGTTTCAAATGGGGATGTTGTGTAGTAGAGTGTAGTAGAGTGAACACAGTTATTGTGTGAGAATTTGGCAAACGGGAGTAATTCAAGCCAATTTTTTGGTGATTGATCTCTGAGGGTTTGGAGGTATTGTTCTATTTCTTGATTTACACATTCAGTTTCTCCATCAGATTGAGGGTGATAAGCAGTGGACATTGCTGAAGTGATTCCTAATGCTTTCCAGATTTCTTGAGTGACTTTAGAAGCAAATTGGGGTCCTCAATCAGAGATGATTTTACTTGGAAGGCTGAACTGTTTCCATGCATGATCTAAGAATAATTGCACAGTTTCTGAGGTGGTGATAGTCTTTTTGCATGGTGTGATGATAATAGCTTTTGAGAATTTGTCAATGATGACATTGATTGAGTCATATCCATTAATTTCTGGAAGGTTGGTTATGAAATTGGTGGTGATGTGTTGCCATGGTTCATTAGGAGTTTTGGTGTGAACAAGTGGAGCTTTGGTGGGGTGTGTGATATTCTTGGTTGATTGACATGTAGTGCATCCTTCTATGTATGCTTTGATGAATAAGGACATTCCTGGCCACCAATAGTCTCATTGGATAAGTTCATACATTTTCCATCTTCCTGGGTGTCCAGCTGGAGCTGAGTCATGGTGAATATGTACAACTTCTTTTTGAAGTTCCTTGTTGTCTGGAATATAGATTTTTCCACAGAAAAGAAGAAGTTTGTCTTTGTAGTTCCATTCTTGGATACCTTGGGCTAATTTCCAAGGTCCTAGGTTTTTGATCTTCTGGATTGTTTCTTGAGAAAGTGTATCAGTTTTGGGTTGTTCAATGATTTGTTGTCTGATGTTCTTAGATCAGGTAGGCATCAGATGTCTTCCAGTGGTGTTTGTGTGAAATACTTTTGGATTTAACACTGTGATATCAGAATTATCCCCTCCTCATGGTCTGGCCTCCTGGTCAGATGATTGGCTTTATTGAGGGCACTAGGATGGTGGGAAATGGAAGTGTTAAAATGGGAAAGGAACAAGCTCCATTGGGCCTGACATTGGTTAAGCTGTTTAGCCATAGAAAAATACTCACAGTTCTTGTGGTCAGACCATATGTCCATGGGGTGTGGGCTTCCCTCAAGGTAATGACACCACATTTTGAGGGCATGGATGATGGCAAGTAGTTCTTTGTCATGAATGACATAGTTACATTCTGGTGGAATCATTTGTTTTGACAGATATGCAATGGGGTGCCAGTGGGAATCTGGTCCCTGTTGGGATAATATTGCACCATAATCAAAGTCTGAAGCATCAGTTTTGAGTTTGAAAGGGGTGTCAAAATCAGGTATTAGAAGGTTCAGGGTTGTGGTGAAGGCATTTTTCAATTGTTCAAAGGCATTTTGTTGCACCTCATTCCATTCCCAAGATTGATCTTTTCAAGTCAGTTCCATAAGAGGTTTGGTCATCTTCACAAAATCTTTGATGAACTATTGGTAGAAGTTTCCAAATACAAGGAATGACTGGACATCTTTGACCTTTTTTGGAATAGGCCATTCAGTGAATACTGATAGTTTGGCTGGATCCATGTGTACTTGATCATGGGAAATGATCATGCTGAGATATTTGATAGATTTTTTCTCAGAAAAGCATTTTTCTGGTTTCAGGAATAGATCTTCATCAATAAGATATTGGAGGACTTGGAAAACTAATTTCTGATGTTCCAATAGATTGTTTGAGAAGATGAGGATGTCATCTATATAGATGACAACATGCCCCACAGTGATAAGATCATCAAAGAGGGCATTCATCATAGATTGGAATGTAGTGTGGGAGTTCTGGAGTCCAAAGAACATTACTGTTGGTTCCCATAATTTCCCATTGGCTATGAAAGTGGCTTTGTGTTCATCACCTTCCTTAATTTGTACATTATTGTATCCCCATCAAAGATTGAGTTTGGTGAAAATTGTAGCACCTTTAAGTTTATCAATTAATTCAGGGATGAGTGGTAACAGATATTTGTTAGTGATTGTTCATTCATTTAATCTCTGGTAATCTTGACAGGGGTGCAATTTGCTGTCTTTTTTGCCAATCAAGAAAAAGGAGCTGCCCAGGGAGAGTTTGATAGACAAATGTATCCCTTTTTGATATTCTTCTTCTTTGGAAATCATCAGTGTGTTGGTTGTCAAAGGGGGGTTACATTCAGCTGGACAGCATACAAATGAAATGGTGTCTTCAGTTCAGTCAATGTTTGGGTCATGTTGTCTTAACCAATCAGTTCCTAGGATAACATCTTCTTTTCCTACATTGGTAATATAGAATTTATTTGTTTTGATTTGGGGTTATGCATTCATTTTCTTGATTTGAAGAGTAATATGACACATGTGTGTGATATCTCTGCTGATATTCTTAGTGCCATTGATGTATTTCACAGGTATTTGCTGTTTGAGTTTCTGAGTTGGTAATTGATGTGATCATATGAAATCTTATTTTGACCAAGATTCCAGTTGCCCTGCTGTCAATTAGAGCTTTGGTGGTGACTTTCTGATTTTTTACAGAGATTTTGACAGCAATGTGAATGGATAGAGAACCATTGTATTTCAAGAATGATATGTACAGTTCATTGTCCAAATTTGAGTTCCTGCTCACAATGTCCAATCTAGAATCAGTTACTCCTTTATCCCTGACTTAGGAGATCTTAAAAATTCTGAGTGATCTTGAAAAGATCCTGCATTTCTGCTTTGTCTTTGTCAGATAATTTCATGAGGGCACAGGAAATGGTGATCATGGGATCTTCTTCTTGGTTACATTCTTGGGTTCCCCTTATTGCATAAGTGGGCTTGGGTGTTCCATAGTTCTGGTCACACTTGACCTTGCATTCTCTGCCAAAATGTCCTTTGATACCACATCTGAAACAAGCTCCTTCTGGTTACATTTTGTTGCATTCTTCATCTGATAATCTTCCATTTCTGGTAAACCTGGCACATGTGAATACTTCTCTTTGGAACATTTCCATGGGAGAGAAGTCTTTGATTGTGTGTATAGTGCATGGGTTTAGTTTCCATAAGTGAGAGTTGTTATCCCATTTGAATTAATCATCTGGGTAAAGGAATCATCCACCTTGACCAGATTTGAGGCTGTTCTGGAAGTCATTGCTTGATCAGTTCTGGTCCAACCTTATGGCAAGATCTTGCCATTCTTTCAAGGTTGTCAGTAGTCTATCCTGGTTGTCATGATGGTATCCTTGATGTCTTTTCTAAGACTGTTCATAAATTTCTTGATATTGGTTATATCATTATAACCTGTAGTGTTGGCAATGAAATTGAATACTGTGATGTATTTTGAAGTGGTGCCTCTTCCCTGGACTAACCTATCCAGGTTGTTTCATGACAGCCTGCCTTCATTGCTTGGGTAGAATTTGTCTCCAAATTGTTCTTCAATGGATTTCCAGGTGAGTGTTGAAGGGGATGTAGTGAGCTTATCAATGATTTGTCTGGCCCATGTTCCAGAAACTGTTCCTTCTTTGCAAAAGGATAATGCAAAGGCAATTTTATCTGTATTGTCTTTGAAATTCTTGGTAAGGACATGGAGTTTAACCTTTCAGATAAAATCCTTTGTGGTCCATTCAGTTCCAGCAAACTTGGATGGCTTATTGAGTTGGGGTTCTTTTGAGGTAGTGGATGACATTCTTGGTATAATTGATTGAGTTCTTGGTGGGTTCAGGTGATTTGTTGTTGGTATTGGATCAACTGGGTTTGAAGTCATAATTCTGGGGGTGATTCTTGATTGAAAGAAAGGGGCAGACAAGGTAATGGTTTCATCTCCTGAGGTTGGCACTTGAGGAAGGTTTTCTGAAATGCAGATGGGGGCTTGTGGTCTTGGGGGCCCTGAGCAAGTTCCTGTGCAAGATTCTGTTGGTATTCTGGGATTGTGGGTAATGAAGATACTTGTTTGGGAGATACTTTGATATAATAGAGGTCCAACTTGTTGGTGTCTTCCCAGCAAACAATAACTTGATATTCAATGTTATCTGGGTTGACTTGGTCTTCATAAATCCACTGATTGTGTTGTTTGTCATAATAGGTATAATCATCTTCTTTGTCTGTGTAGTTGTCAAGGGAGATAGGGATGTGGTTCTTGAGAAGTTGTCTACATTGGTAACAGACTTCAGTGTCTAGCAATATTTCCTCATGGATATTTGCCAAAATAAGAGAAGATTCAGTTGTACCTGGTAGGTTGTTCAAGAAGATAATGGATTCGTCCAAGTGAAATAAACAAGTTGATTATTGATGTAAAAGAGCTTGTTATTACTATCATATTGGAGGTAATTGGGCCACTGGCAATTGGTTACATCTAATGTGATAGTATTGGCAGGGAGGAGCTGGTTGTGGTAATATCCAGGGAGATTAGATGATGTAGAAGCTGTAGTGAGGGTGCATACTTCCTAGAAGTGTGGTTGGTTGTTAGGGGGAGTTTGGAGTCTTGTCAAAGTGCTGAGAGTGGCCTAATGGATGGTCTTAGGGAAGGTTTGCTATAACTATACCCCTGGTAACAAGGTAGTTGGTACACACTTGATAAGTGTAGTAAATGTTCCTGACAACAATGAAGAGTGAAATCAATGAGATAGTGATGAGGATGATACTGCTGATGACTAAATGAGGATCCAGAGTGACAAGTTTAGGATGTCCTAGCAATGCTTAAGTGACTTAGAGATCATAGACTTAGTTCTTAGAAATGAAGTGAGTTTGTAGTGAGCTTAGATCAAGTGCAGTAAAGTGTGAGCGCAGGTACGAGCCAACGAGAAAGAGAGGGAAGCAGATGGTGAGGGCATAGTAAAAAGTGGTGTGCACTAGGGCGCAGAGTGGGGAGACGTGGTACGACATATTGTATAATGCCATAGAGCTATAGAAAGTGGGGGGTGTAGTATATGTAGTGCGTGCTGAACTGAGTTCAGGTGGAGCGTTAATGCAGGGTTGTAAGTGGGGGTGTAGTACGTGCTACACAAGTGTGGGTTATAGTGGTGTAAGTGGGTCTAGAGTGGTCTAGAACATGGTAGTGGGTTTGGTAAGTAAGTAGAATGTGCATCAGTAAGGATGTAAGGAAGACATGTATAGGTAGATAGAGCGAAGCTGAACAGTTACCATCGGTATTTCCAACATAAAGGGGGATCCCTAGATTGTGAAGTTGACAAGACTGGGGTTTAAGACTGCCAGTCTTTCAACTACTTATACAAAACTAGAGTACTAAAGATAGTACAAGTAAATAAGGTTCATGGATCAATGATAATTGCACAGCGATCAATGAAATCACATGACCTAAGACACATCCATGGATATAGTAAGTGGCTCAGCCACAAATGTGATAATGAACAAGAGATAAACATGGATAAACAGAAATGGGATGAGACAAGTCCTTGCTAATTGTATACTAATAGTCCTTAGCAAGTAAATATAAATAAATAAATAAAGATAAAAAAGGAAAAAATGAGTCTTTATATTACTTGGAGCTAAGCTCACACTTAAGTATGTAAATACTTAAGTACTATAAAGAGAAAGAGAAATGGGTCCTTACTATAAGTAGGAGCTAAGTTCACAGCTGTAGTTAATACTATGCTTATAGTAAGTAAGATAAAAGGAAAAGAAATAGAAAACTGTTACAAGGTGCCAAAGTCAGTGCCTTGTAACAGTGCACATACCCAGTGTAGTGCACAGTCCAGATGGCCTGTCATGGCAGCCTTTGCAGCCTGGTGATAAGCCTGAGGTCAATGATGAAGAGGAATTTGACAAATGGATTGACCACTTTTATGGTTTCATGCATATTATTAATCCACCATGTCTGCATCTCCACACTACCTCCCAATCCCTCACTGTGTTAGCTAACAGCATATCAGAATCCCCAGTAGAGGGTGATACAGTATTTCAATCTGATGGAGAGAGCATACCAATGGAACTGATTCTGTGAAACACTGCAGCACTGTGACAGGATGAGCAGCTTCTCACCATTTGGGCATGGCTGGATGACTTACAGTGCCCAGCTGATGTCAATGATGCACAGCATGTGAGATTCATGCACTATTGTACTGAATTCTTTGTGGTAACAGGATGGCTCTGGTGGAAATACCCACATGGCCAGCATAAAGCAGTTCTCTTTTATGAGGAGTGATTGCCCATTCTATGATCTGCACATGATGATATTGGTCATCAGGGTATATATGTGATGTGTGCATTAATTCATGAACACTTCTGGTGGCCTCAATTGCCACAAGATGTCACCTGGTTCATGCAGATGTGCCATATCTGTCAACTGTGACAGATTAGGAACATCTTGCTGCCTCCAACAGTTGCAATGCCAGCACTCTTGTTCATCAAAATGTACATGGGTTCCATGCACATGTCTGTCTGGTGGATATAAGTATATCACACAAGGTCATTGCTCACTCATGCATTATCCCAAGTTTTGCATGCTACATTCCAAGATGGCAAAATCCCTCAGCAATTGGATATTGAAAGATATTCTTTATTGTTGGGGGGTGTTAATGGATATTGTGTCAGACAATGGCATGCTGTATGTCAAAGTGCTTGACTATTTGGTGCAGCAGTATCATATCCAGCATATTCACATTTCTGGTTATAATTCATGTGCCAATGGCATCATTGCATGCCCACATTTCAATGTGCACCAGGCTTCATTCAAGGCTGCAGATGGAGACCAATCAAAATGGTTTCAGGTTGCATATTCCATATTTTGGGCTGACCATGTTACAATTTGTAGATGCATGTGGTGTTCCCCTTATTTTGCTGTTACTGGCACACACCCTGTCCTACCCCTCAATATTGCTGAAGCTACATATCTTGTTCCACCACCAGATTCAGTTTTACCCACCACCAATCTTATCTCTTGAAGGGCAATCATGCTCCAGAAGCAACAAGAGCACCTGACAGAGCTCCACTCCACAGTGTTCAATGCATGACAGGCAGCTGCAGCCAGATTCAAACACAAACTAGTGTAAAAACCTGTTGCATTGCAACATGGAGTAATAGGACATCATCTGAGAAAGTATACATAGGTTGTTGCAACAGAACCCATTTACAGACCAATCCCAGTTCACAAACCAACTCCAATTTCCAAACCAATACACCAATTCCAATCACCTCCCCATCTGTCCTTCCACCATAAACCCTGTGCCTTCACCTAGGAAGGGAGAAAGTAGGTGAGTATAATATAACAGTGCAATTCAACAGTACAAATTACCAATCCAATACAGAAAACAATCTTGCCTGAATACTCCACTCCATGCTGCTGCTTCTTCTACACCACAATAAATCAGAAAATGGTATCTAATCTGTTAGCAACAAAAATCACCAAGGCCCTGGTAAAATGTTTTGTAAAACCTCAGGATATATGACATTCAAGGGTGATCCCCCCCGGGAACCCTGGTGCATTGTAGCATGGAGCAATAGGACATCACCTATGAAAGTATACATAAGTTGTTTGAACAGAAAATAAAAGGAAATTGTACTCTATCTATCTACAGACCAACCCCAACTTACAGACCAATTCCAGTTATCTCTCCAGCTGACACATTACCTTATCTATCTACAGACCAATTCCAATTGCCTCTCCAGCTATAATGTATAGACCTATTGCATTGCAACATTAACTGAATCAGACATAGTTGAATAAGTTGCAACATTCCTCACCAATGTCCCTGTCCTATCCCTGTCCCTGCCCTGTCCCTGTCCCTGTCCCTAGTGTAAAAACCTGTTGTGTTGCAACACCAAGTTATAGGGCATTATCTGTGAAAGTATATGTAGGTTGTTGCAATAGAAAATAAAAGGAAAAAAATCCACTATCTATCTACAGACCCAGTCCAATTTACAGACCAATTCCAATTGCCTCTCCAGCTGCAAAGTATAGACCTGTTGTGTTGCAACATTGACTGAATGAGACATAATCAAATATTTATCTGTGTCATTATACAGAAGTTGCAACAGACCTTGTCAATGTCCCTGTCCTGTCCCCATCCCTGTTGATTATCACTGGCCATCAGCCATGAAAACCCATACCCATACCCAGGCATACCTATTCACAAAGCCTATGTATGTGCATTGTACTGACAATGATCACTACTTATCCATGTCCCTGTCTACCAACACAGGAACTCTGCACCTGTGAAAGAGATGATTGTCAGAAAATAAAAGAGAAAATATGGTAATCAACATTGCCAAAGCATTTAAGTGTAGGTGCATAATAATAGGAGGCCAACATGGCTGTACAGCTAAAGTACCCAGCCTACTTGCAGGTGCAATGATATTCATGGATATAGTATCATGGTTCAATAGAGAAAAAACATAGCCTGAAAATTTTGCCCAACATGTTATTGTTTAAAAAGATGGTATGAAGAGAACCCACCAAGAGGTTTGCAAAATGTCAAGATAGATCAAATACTTTTTGCATTGCAACATCAACTAATAAGACATGACTACAGTTATATATATATTGCAACAGAGAATAAAAGGAAAGAATGATAGATGTAAACAGAAGTGGATGAACAATAGGCACAAAGCTGAATATAATTCATAGTTCTGTTGTAGGGAAGCTGAGGATTTTTATGTGAGTTGAGGATGAATGAAAGAAAAGAAAAAGAGGGCACAATGTTCATCTGTGAGTGTGCACACAGGAGGAACATGCAGAGGTCCACAACATAGTGGCATGAGTGAGGAGTGGTGGCTGCACTCTTCATACAGTGGCACAAGTGGGTAGGGGGCCACATGCTGTTCATACTGTGGCAGCACAGGTGCACACTGTGGTGCTGCAATGCAGGAATCTTGTGCCACATGCATGTGCTGAGCTGCCATGCATGGCACACCACACCAGGGGATGACTTTTTTGTAGTGGCACTTTGGAAATGAAAAAAACCATGTGTTGCCATTCCTTGTTGCATTATATTATAGATTTGATGTGACTATCCATGACTTCAATTTCCAGTGTGGTGCTCTCATCCTCATCCACCATACTGCCATCAAAAAAGTGTTAAACTGCAAAATGCACCCCTGCTACCTCAGACCCCTTATCATGCTCTCATGCAACAGAGGCAGCACATATATCCTCTGTGAACTTGATGGTTCAGTCCTCAACAGGCCTATCATGGCATTCCACATCATCCCCTATTTTACACAATAGGCAATTTCCTTGCCTCCAATCAACAACCTTATAGATGTCACAACAGATCATCCCTGTCATCTAGAGTCTACCACACTAGACAATGTTGAGGAGAGTGATGTGGAGAGTGACTAAACCCATTCCCTTTCACCTTTTACTTTCTTTCTCCTCTTTAATACTGCTTACAGTTCTCATAATTTCCTTCTCACTTTCACCATTTTACCTGTCTCATTTGCAGGTTTCAGATAGCTTGTAGATATACAAAAGACAACAAAATACATGCATGTGGTGACCTTTACTCCCACTCCTTTCCCTTGCCTTTTGACCCTGCTGCCTTTCAATGCAGTTTGCTGCACTCCAGACACTGCTGCTCTTGCTCTGTGAGTTGCATATGAATGATTTGGATCTTGGCCTCCAGCAAGTGCATGGACTAGTCAATGGAGGGTCACTGCAGCCCCAGCTCTGCATGCCACATCTTGTACCACTGAATGGTCCCCCAATTGGCAGTGTCTATCATGTTGGTATTTTGGTAGTCAAGGCACAGTGGGCTTATCAGAAAGTTGAGGCCCATGAATCCACCCACCTCTGGTAAGGACCACTCAGAGTCCAACTGATTGTGCATGTGGGCATGACTGGGCCCTGCTGCCTCACTGCTGCCTTGTGTGAAGAGCAGTGTAGGGGACCATGGGTCTGTTACCAACTGATTAGTGACT
The DNA here is from genome assembly GCA_003314395.1 of Albatrellus ellisii. NCBI lineage: Eukaryota > Fungi > Basidiomycota > Agaricomycetes > Russulales > Albatrellaceae > Albatrellus > Albatrellus ellisii. The sequence goes on from QLPN01000848.1 coordinate 99,715, forward strand.
GAGGCATGCCACTCCAGTAAAGTGACTCACCTGCTACTGCTGTCCAGCTTGGCTGTATGGCATTTTCACAGCATTGCTGCTGATGTGTGCACATGATGCATTTCCCTACCTGCTCATGCCATAAGCACTGGCTGTCCATGCACTGGCAATAGGCACATGGCATCATCACCTGCATGGTGTCAACCATGCAGACAAGTGGTTACAGAGAAGGTACTTACCTGCCACATTGGCCCTTCATCCATTTGCTTCCACCTGCATCACTTGGCTGCACTGGTGACTGTCCTTGCAGTCATCATGCCTGTGTGCATGTTTTCATTGGCATGGTGTGGTGTCCTCATCTGCATCTTCCATGCCATGCTTTGATGCCATCAACAAGGTTGAGCTGGTCAGTTCCACTGTCCCTTCCCCCTCCTTGCCCTCATTGTCATCACTGTCCTCATCATCACTGTCCTCATCACCATCATCTTCACTCCTGCCATGGCTGTCATTGTCACCATCATCAACTGGCTCCAGAGGTGCACATCATTGGCCCTTGGCTACTCTATGGGCCACTGTGCATGCCTTGATGCCTGACTCTTGTATTCATGCCCATACTCATGCCAGTGTGGGCAGCATGACCTCAGCCTTCTGCCTGTGTGTTCTGACTCCTGCCTGTGGCATTGCCTGTTTGACCTGCAGTGAGGTCCAGTGTTCCTTGGTCACATGTAATGCAGATGCCTCACATTCCTCCTCCTCCTGCAACACCCAATCCACCTCTTCCCATGCCACACACTCTGCTTGTATGCATTCCTCAGCCTCACATCACCTGGCCTCCTTGTGTTCTGCCTGCTTGCATGCTTTGTGGGCTGCCAACTCCTGTGCTTCCCATTCTGTACATTCATGCACCTCACTCCACCAGTTCCTGTGCCTCCCACTCTGCATGTTCTTGCATCTTGTGCTCCTCACATTCCTGTTTGGCAGCTTCCTCAAGCTCCAGTTTGTGCTCAAGTGCCTCAGCAGCCAACCTGGACCATTCCATGATCTGCACCAGTGGCAGGAATTCCTGCACCCAACTGACCCAGCTTACCTTGGCAACAGGTGCCAAGACACTGCACATGCCTTCTACAAAGAATGCAATGTTGGCTTCTGAGCTGCTGCACTGCTGGTGATGTTCCTGTGCATCACAATTTAGTGTTGTGTGACCCTGTGCCTGTCCACATTATGTACCATGAGATGCACTGTGCCCACCATCCATGACTGATATGGCTCCTCAGGGAGCCCATTTCCCTGTGGCTGGTTGTTTAGTGTTGTGTGCATACATGCTAACAGGAGGGCATGTGCATGGTTGGAGGAGGTTGTGGTGAGGGAAGGGGCACAGGACATGATGGTGGTTGATGAAGACAGTGTTGATAAAGCTTCATGGTGGTGATCCATCTATTGTATTCCCTTGTTTAGGGCAGGAGTGCCTGTGCCTTCATGTTTGCTGAGTCCCTTTTTGCCCTCCCTCTGTGTGTCTCACTCCCTTTCACATTTTTCACATTTTCTCTTTTCTTTCTCTTGCTCAAAAACAAAAGTACTCCCTGAAGAAAAAAACACCCATTCTCCTCTTATTTTGTGTCTGTTTGCTCTCACTCTCCATTTTATTGCTCTATTTCACCTTTCATTGTTCTCCCTCTGCTCTATGCCACCTTTTGTCTTTCTGTCTCTCTCTCTCTTCCTCTCCCCTCTCAAAAACCACCACTCACAAAAAACAAAAAAATTTCTCTTGTCTCTTTTCTTTTCCTTCTCTGTCCTTCCCCTCATACTCCAATTTTGCTGCCAGTTCCTTCACTCCAGTTTTCCCTCCCTTTGCCCATTCCTGCCTCATGTCTACACTTGCCACCTGTCACAACCCTGCATGTCATCCTTTGTCCTCACCCAGTTGCATTCCACCCCTTTTCCTTTGTTGGCTCCCCTGCATTCAGTGATGATTATCCTATACCCACCTCTTCCATGCCATGCCTTGGGGAGCATCTCTATACCCACCTATCCACCCCCTGATGCTCTGCCTGCACCATCACCCCTGTGAGTTGTCCCTTCTGGCTGTGTCTTGCATCTGACTGCATTGACTGTGGACAGTCCAGATTTCAGTTGGGAGGAGATGATGAGCATCACATGCATGTAACACTGGAAAATGACCATTAGCAACATCAGGTGAACACAGCAACATTAACATGCTGCACATGACAATCATCCACATTTGCATCAATTGCACATTTGCTTATGCATTGGACTATAGGACTGGGTTCAGCCAATGAGGAGCAGGACTGATAGGCCAAGACACAGTCCATGGAGTAACAAGTCATGCAGTCAGCATCTGGTGTGATTGTTGCTTTTCCTTTTTCACTCATCCATTATAGTATGATACTTTATATGTTGTGTCCAGACTCCACCTCAATTTCCAATCACCCCTATGATTGACCCTGCACTGTAAATTTTCTGTTTTGCTTCATTGTGCTCCAGCCTTGGAGCTAGACTTGTATTTATATGGTGCATCATCAGTCAGAAGGAATAGATTCCCCCTGCTCATGATTTGTCTTCCCTCTCTCATCTGAGTCAGATTGCAAAAAAGCATGTTCCACTCCTCCCTCCACATAACTTACAATCAAGAAAGTACATGTTCCTCATAGGTCGCATTTATTATTGCATTGCATTTTGTGTTCCTTTCTGCATTGTGACATTACTGCATTACATTGTGCCTACTACTGTGTTGTCATTGTTGCAATTATCATGTCATGTCTATGTCATATCTCCCTTATTGTCACTCCATCACATTGTGTTATCACATTTATTGCACTAAACTACTAACTTTTACAACTTTGGTGTCTAGAGAATCTTATGACTTGCATCCCTCAGCAATTGTTCTGGTTGTAGTTTCTGCCATCACCATCCCATAGCACATATCACTATAGGTCATGTTTATTATTGCATTGTGTTCTCCATTGCATCATGTTGTGTTCTCTATTGTGTTGTATTCTCCATTGCATTGCATTGCATCTACTACTGTGTGGTCATTGTCATGATTACCATGTTACATCCATGTTACATCTCCATTTTTGTTGCCCAGTCACATCATGATATTGCATTTATTGCACTTAACTGCTAACTTCTGCTACTTTGGTGTCTAGAGGATCTTATGACTTGCACCCCTCAGCAATTGTTGTGGTTGTGATTGTAGATTCTGCCATCACCATACCACAGTGCATATCAACACTATGATGAAATATCTCAGGATCAGCACAGTGGAAGCCATCACCTCAGTCAATGGAAAAGACAAACACATAACCCTTCAACATGTCCTATATGTGCCTGATGCAGGATCACATTTTATCTCCATACCATAGCTTACCATGAAGAATCTACAAGTCATATACACTAAAACTGAATGTCATATTATTGCTCCAGACAAAGCAACATGGGCAGTAGGGGTACAGCATGATTGTGTGTACTGGCTCTCACTACAAATCACCTCTTCATCAGCCCTCACATCACTCTCCACTATCAAACCATCCTATGCAACTTGGCACTGTAGAATGGCACACTCTCCACATGCCCTTCTCCACAGACTCAAATCCTCCACTAGTGTGCCTGGTTTCAACTGCTCTGTGGCAACTCACACAGACACCTTGCTGTGCAAGGGTTGTGCATTCAGAAAGTTGGCATGCAAACCTTTTCACTGCTCATCAAAGTGTGCCAGATAACCACCCAATCTGGTGCACAGTGGTCTCATGGGGCTGATGCAAACAGCATCCATTCAAGGATCCTCATATTTTGCATCCTTTGTGGATGACTTGTCAGGACATGCAGTCACATATGCCTTGAAGTCAAAAGATGCTTTCTCTCATACCCTCTCAGCCTTTATCTCTTGGGCTGAAATGCAATTGGGTCACAGACTTAGGAGACCATGCAGTGACTGTGGAGGTGAGTATGTGAATGCTGATGTGCAGAATATCCTAGAATGTGCAGGAGTCCTACACAAGCTCACCAGCCCTTATTCACCAGCCCAAAATGGCAGAGCTGAAAGGTGAATAGGACCATCATTAACTCCACATTGTCACTACTGCATGGTGCCTCTGTATTGCATGGTTTCTGGGAGTATGCTTTGCAGACTGCAATTCATATTTACAATTGCACTCCACAGTGCACACAGGACTGGATCACTCCACAACAACTCTGGACAAGTGGTCATGCCCCAGACATCTCATACTTTTGTGTTTTTGGCTGCCTAGCCTATGTAGCCATGCCTATCAAATGCCACACCAAATTAGACCCTTGCACAACACTGATGATATTCATTGGGTATGAACCAGGATCCAAGGCTTGGAGATTTTGGAATTGCATGATGCATCATGTTGTCATTGTTATGAGGCACTTGCTTTGGCACATCATAACAGTTTCTTTTCTTTTTTCTTTTTTATCTTACTTACTATAAGTGTAGTATTAACTGCAGCTGTGAGCATAGCTCCAACTTATAGTAAGGACACTATCTCTCTCTTTATATTATTACAGTATTTACATACTGAGATGTGAGTTTTACTCCAAAAGACTTATCTTTCTATTTTTTATCTTGCTTTATTTATTATAACATTTACTTGCTAAGGACTATTACTATACAATTAGCAAGGACTTGTCTTATTTCATCTTTGTTGATCAATGAACCTTATCTACTTGTACTATCTTTAGCACTCTAGTTCTGTATAAGTAGTTGAAAGACTGGCAGTTTTAGACCCCAGTCTTGTCAACTTTGCAATCTAGGGAATCTCCTTTACTGCACCTGACCTAAGCTCACTATAAACTCACTTCACTTCTAAGAACTAAGTCTAAGATCTCTAAGTCACTCTAAGCATCACTAAGATATCCTAAACTTGTTGTTGACTTGGGAGTATGCTCTTCACTCCAGCACCTGTGCCCCATACATTACTTACCTCAGCATGGTCTGTGAATGGTCTCTTTATGTACTTAAGGCATCTGTTAGGGACATTGGACTTCAGTCAGTATTCTACCCCCTCCAGCATCATGGATGTGCTTCTCACTCTTTACTACTGTTACTTCTGTGCAATGATACTGCTTCTCTTTCTCCTTGGGCTATTGCTTTTGCTCTACCTGCCATCTCCCTTCAGTCCTCTTTAAGTAGAGTGACCCAGCCTAAGGACCGCCATGCTGCACACTGCTGCATTTACACTTGTCACTCTGGATCTTTGTTTAGTCATTGGTGGTATCATCCTCATCACTATCTCATTGATCCCACTCTTCATCATCAGGAACATTTACTATGCTTATCAAGCATGTACCAACTACCTTGTTACCAGGGGTATAGTCATAGCAAATCTTCCATAAGACCATCCATTAGGCCACTCTTAGCAGTCATCTCCTGTGATGCCATGTTCAATGAACTAACTTTTCTGCTCTGACCACTGCCTATACCTACAGGTCCCACACCACCTACTTCACTGTTGCCACCTCCAGTAGACATTGACTCATCACTGCATGACAGAGTCCAACTAGTTTTCCCAGACTCAAATGATGACACTTTGCCCACAATGCCTGCTATGCCAGCAGCCACTTCTGCAGACATTCTGCCTGCACTCTCTTGCTCTCCTGAGTGACCACCCATACCACCAGCTATGCCCACATCACCTCCTCAGTTGCATGGGCCCACCATGCCAGTCACACCACCCTTGGTGGCTCTGCCAGTTCCAACTTGCACATGTGCCACACATTTCTCAGATCACATCTTGGGCATTGTCCTGCTGCATGCTGGATATGACAGCAATGGAGGTCAGGGGTGCACATGGCACATAGCACTATCAGGTGAGCCAGAACCCCTTTATGCTGAGCTGAGTCCAATTGCACCAGCCATCCTACCATCCTCTCCAACCACTACTCCAGCCCCTGCAGAACCCATAACATCTACTCCACCTCCACAGTGATCCACATGCACCACCAGACACCCCATACACTACAGTGAAAGCACATATTGGGAACAGGCATACACTGATGTCTTGCAGGATTCCTTGAGTGATGATGACTTTGCAATGCCAGGCACAGGCCCATCACTCTCATCACTCCTTGCAGCTGCTGCTATATCTGGAGACCCCCTCACCCTGCAAGAGGTTCATGTGTCACCTAACTCCACCAACTGGGATGAAGCCTGTTGCTATGAACTATCCATGCTCAAAGGCATGGGCACCTGGATGCTAGTCAACCTACCACCTGGCCACACCACAATCCCAAACAAATGGGTCTTTAAATTCAAAAATGATGGCCATCATTGCATGCAGCTCATCATGAAAGGATTCAGACAAGTACAGGGAGTTGACTATGACAAAGGCTTCTCCCCCATGGCACAGTTCAAGTCCCTGTGATTCCTGTTCACCCTTGCCACACAACACAACTGGCATGTCCACTCAATGGATGTCAAGAGTGCTTTCCTCAATGGAGACATTGAAGAAGAGCTATACATGTGACAGCCTGAATGTTTTTCAATCACTGACCTCACAGAGAAAGTGTGCCACCTCCACAGATTAATCTACAGCCTCAAGCAGGCTGCACAGTGTTGGAATGCCAAGATGGACTCCTGTCTTGGTGGCCTTCATCTCACTTGCATTAACTCCAATACTGGTCTGTATGCCAGGGGTGAAGGAACCTCCTTTCTTCTCCTAGTACTATACATTGATGACATAACCATTTTTGGTAGCAATCTTACTGAAGTACTCAAGCTCAAGCATGCCCTTGCAGCAAACTTCAACATGATGGACTTTGGTGAAATGACAACTTACCTTGGGCTTGAGGTGCAGCACAACCACCCTTGGTGGACACTAGTCCTTTTCCAGTCACAGTATATCTCTGGTGTCATCACATGCTTCAGCATGGCTGGATGCAATACCATGTCCACATCTCTCTTTCCTGCACTACAGCTTATCCCCTACTTGGGCACTGCTAGTGCATCTACCCACTCCACATACCAGCAGATTGTGGGCAGCCTTATGTACATGGCTGTCATGTCATGCCCAGACATCACCTTTGTGGTAAACACCCTTGTGCACTATGTGGCCAACCCTGCACCAGAGCATCTAGCTGATGAAAAGTGCAATGAATGGCACAGTAGTCCTCAGAGCCTTAGCACTCCACTCAAGGAGGCCAGAAGGGAGATGGCAGATAGAGTGTGGGCAATAGCCCAAGTAAAGCAAGAAGCAACATCATGATTGTGAAGTAACAGTTGACAAGGAATGTAAGCCAATCCATGATGAGGGAGTAGAGTAGATAATTGAGTGTAGAACAATGTCCCAGACCCAGACTCTAAATACCTAAGTACACAGCACACAGACCAGGAGAGATAAGACCTATGGTGTGTGCAGACCATGCATGACAGAGTATGTAAGATAACATGAGGCAGTCATGTGGTAAGGAAATGCACAGCAAAATGACCAAAAGGGAAAAATCAACACTAGCTACCACCAAACACATCCTCCATTACCTCACTGGCACCACCCACCCTGGACTGCAATACAACAGTGCATGTGGCACTGACATTACTGCTCATTAACTCAGACTGGGCCACATTGCTCATGGACTACCAGTCCATGGGTGTGCTTGTCTTCTTTATGTGCAGTGGCACTATCTCATGGTCATCTTGATGTCAATGGATTGTCTCATTGTCCTCAACTGAAGCTGAGTATATCTTGCTATCTCAGACTGCAGTGCAGGCAGCCTGGTACCACAACCTTGCCCACAAACTCCACATCCCACTTTCTTTGCCCCTCATAATCTTCAGTGACAACAAGGGTTCAATCAACCTCACAAACAACCCAATTGTTGGCAAGGGGATGAAGCATGTTGATATTAAGCACCACTTCATATGGCAATGCATCAAAGGAGGTCTCATCACCCTCTGCCATCTGCCCTCCACTTCCATAATCACCAATGCCCTCACCAAGTCACTGCCATGCACTGCATTTGAGTTGCAGCACACCACCCTTGGCCTTGTCACTATGGGTTCACTGAATGAGGGGGGCTGCTGAAGATTGAGTGCATATCATATATATTTTCATTCAGCTTTCCAATACTCTTTTACTATACACACACTTACAATACACACATACATCTTGATTACATCCTCACTACTCCTTGGACTTCACATGGTATGACCCACTCACTATCCTGGGACAATGCATGTCCCTCCTATATATGGGCATCCTTGTACTTACCAACACACTCTCTGCCTCAACCTTACTGAGGCATCATGATATAAGATAGATACCTTACCATGCAAGCCCCTCAGACATCTTACAACTTTTTCTGAGTGACTCTCTCTTGTCCTATCATATTCTCATTTTCACACTTCCCTGCAGCCTCTCATCTACTACAGTGTGGAAATTACTGCATCCACACCCTCATATCTGCTGCAGCCATGATTGCTGTTCCTCTTCTTTCAGAGATTCACTGCTATCTAATCATATCAGTTCTGTGCAGTAAGCACACAGACACAGAATTTGTGACAGTTAGTTGGGCAATTACCCAAGTTAGCTACACTTATCAGAATTGAAGTGGTGCATGGAACCCCACTGACCTTGCTCAGGAGTCATGGTTATTGTGGAAGACTACAGCAGCATGCCCCAGTGGACATGTGAATGGCTGTGCAGCACAAGGATGACACACAGACTGCTAAGAGTGGCCTATTGGACAGTCTTAGGGAAAGTTTGTGATAACTATACCCCTGGTAATGAGGTAGTTGGTATGTGCTTGATATGTGTAGTAAACATTCCTGATGATGATGAAGAGTGGAATCAATGAGATAGTGATGAGGATGATACCACCTATGACTAAACAAAGATCCAGAGTGACAAGTTTAGGATGTCTTAGTGATGCTTAGAGTGACTTAAAGATCTTAGATGTAGTTCTTAGAAGTGAAGTGAGTTTGTAGCAAGCTTATGTCAAGTGCAGTAAAGGTGATTCCCTAGATTGCAAAGTTGACAAGACTGGGGTTTAAGACTGCCAGTCTGTCAACTACTTATACAAAACCAGAGTCCTAAAGATAGTGCAAGTAAATAAGGTTCATGGATCAACAATGATTGTGCAGCAATCAACAAAATCACATGACCTAAGGCATGTCCATGAATATAGTAAGTGGCTCAGCCACAAACACCAAATGAAACAAGAGATGATCAAAGACAAATAGAGACAAAATAAGGCAAGTCCTTGCTAATTGTATAATAGTAGTCCTTAGCAAGTAAATGTTATAATGAAGAAAGAAAGATAGAAAGAAGGAAGAAGTGCTTTATAGTACTTTGGAGCTAAGCTCACACTTTAGTAATAAATACTGAAGTACTATAAAGGAAAAGAAATAGAGTCCTTACTATAAGTAGGTGCCAAGCTCAATAGCTGTAGTTAGTACTACACTTATAGTAAGTATGATAAGAAAAAGAAAAAAGAAAAAACAAGTCTGTTATGAGGTACCTAAGCAAGTGCTTCATAACACAGACCTATTTGGACTCAGGGTCAATATGGCCACATACATATTTAAACAAATTCCCCTACATATAGTCCTTATCCCCCTCAGTCTTCTATGATGAGACTGAGTGTGACATTGTACTGATGATGACTAACATCTTCATTCCTCTTTTGCACATACTGAACATACACACACATATATACAAACACTCATACATACTTTACTATATATACCACAAAGGTACAACATGTACAAATAAGAACTCTCTCAGTTCTCCTTTGCACATGGCCTGTTGTCAACACTAAGGTCAGTACTCATATTCTTTTTCTTTATTCTCATCATATCTCCCTTTAGAACACAATATTTATTCTACAGTTTATCCACTCTTTCTGATGAATCAACTGTAGAACTCCCAGTAAACTGGTGCTCATGGCTGCAGGCATACATGAGAGAGAGATGAGAGCTGTTGGATTTCATCTGCCATTCACACCACTGAGCAGTTCCTTTACTATATTTCTTTATCTACATCTTATCTCCTTATTCATCTCATCTACATATCATCTATACTCATCTTATCTTACCTTATCATCTCATCTCTCTATCTCTTATCTGCAGCTCTGCTCTATCATCTCAATCTGGCTGTGCTCTGTCTTCCTCTTTCAGTTATGTCTTTGTCATTCTCTTTGTAGCTCTGCTACAACTCTATACTTTTGTCTCCTTATCTACTTTTTCCCTGTCATCTCTGGCTCTGCTCTCAAGTCTGTCTACTCCTAAGAAAGCATCTCTCTCTCTGATTGTGCCCTCATGTCTGGCACCTCTACCCTCATGGCTCTGCTCTTGTCTACCTTCTGTCTCCTCCTCCTGTCCCAAATACAACTGTTTTCCCCTTCCTTCCTGTCCATTCTCATTGCCTGCCCCCTCCTGGTTCATCAAGAGCAACCAGTCAACTGGTACTCAGAGTTGCACACACAGGTATGGAAGGAACATTGGAAGTGTTTTTAGATCAAGGACAGGACTGCAGCTTATAAGTACAAGAGAGAGCAGTGCACAGACCATGTATATGCTGGTGGCTGAGAGTGTGATATAGTAGAGTGTGAGAAAGTTCAACACAAACTTCAACAGTTATCCCAATCAAACATGTCTTAAATCTCAAAGCAGGGATGTAGATATCATTATCAAGGTACATGTGACAATCAAATATGGTGTTGGTGGATGATGATGTATGTGTTGAAGATGTGTACACCTTTTACAGCATCATATATTTTCATTTGGCTTTCCTATTCTTCACATACATACATATGACACCATCATTACTCTTGTATATGCTAAGAGTGGCCTATTGGATGGTCTTAGGGAATGTCTATAATGTTACTCCTGGTAACCAAAGTTTGGATATTAGCTTGATGAACGTAATAGAGATTCCGGATGACGATGAAGAGTGGGATCAATGATATAGTTATGAAGATGATTCCACCAATGACGATACGAGGATCCAGGATGAGAAGTGTAAGATGTCTTTAGCGATGTTTTAATGGCTTAGAGTTCTTAGACTTTAGTTCTTAGAGGGTGATGCGAGATTGTAGCGAGCTTAGATCAAGCGCAGTGTAAGGAAGATCCCTAGATTGCGAAGTTGACAAAACTGGGGTTTGAGACCGCCAGTTTGTCAACTATTTATACAAACTAGTGGTCTAACTATAGTACAGTTTGCGCAGTATAGCGCAGTAAGTAACCAATAATGCGCAGTAATGTGCAGTAAGTACGCGTCCATGTGATGATAGTGGCTCAGCCACAAGCGCAAAGTGAACTAGGTATAAACAAAAGTAAATAAGAGCAGGAAAGGAGAGTCCTTGCTAATTGTATAGTAATAGTCCTTAGCAAGTAAATGTTATAATAAATAAAAAGGATAAGTCTAATATAGTACCTGGAGCTATGCTCACACTTAAGTATGTAAATACTTAAGTACTATAAAAGAGAAAAGAAAAGGATAAGTCCTTACTAAGTAAAGTGGAGCTAAGCTCACACTTGTAGTAATGATACTACACTTTACTTGTAAGTAAAAAAGAAAAAAGAAAAAAGAAGCCATTACGAGGTGCCAAAGCAAGTGCCTCGTAACACTGAGATTGAGAGAGGAGCTGTAAGCTGTAAGATAGAGAAGATGTGTACCAGAGAGTAGAGGGTACACAGAAGAGCTTAGCACATGCAGAAGTGCTGAGGTGAGACAAAGACAAAGTAAAGAAGATATAGTAAGAGCAAGATAGAGTTTAAGAGGAGCTCAAACCATAAAGAGAAAGGAAATACCAATAAGATGAGATGGAGATATGTATACTTAATAAGTAAACAGTGTGATCAGCATCATAAGGTAATGAAAAACCAACATAAGGTGTGTGTAATAGGTATGTAATATGGTATGCATTTAGAGAGGAGGCAAATGAAATAATATAGTATAGTATGCACAGGATATTCAACATTTACTTAGCTTACTATGGATGTGTCTTAAGTCACATGATCTTGTTGATTGCTGTGCAATCATCATTGATCTGTGAACCTTATTGTTTTGTACTATCTTTAGGACTCATCTTTTGTATAAGTAGTTGAAAGCCTGGTGGTCTCAAACCCCAGTCTTGTCAACTTCACAATCCAGGGATTCTCCTATACTGTGCTTGATCTATGCTCACCTCTCTCTTGCTTACAACCCTAAGAATTAAGTCTAAGATCTCTAAGTCACTAAGTGTCACTAAGACATCCTAAACTCATCACTCTGGATCCTCATTTAGTCATCAGTGGTATCATCCTCATCACTACTTTGTTGATCCCAATCTTCATCATCATCAGGAACATTTATCAAGTTTATCAAGAACACAACAACTACCTTATTACCAGGGTCATAGTTATCACAAACCTTCCCTAAGACCATCCAATAGGCCACTCTTAGCACCTCATAACACTAGGTATAGTAGTGTCTATCTCTTCTCTTGTTCTTACCTTTCTAATATATTCTGGTGATGAGTTCCCATAGTGATGGGACTCAGATCTGCAGGCATACACAAGAATGAACAACTGATGTGATGATTGATCACATACAATACTGCAGATATAAATACAGATGGAGACAGCACACAGACCATGTATGTAGCAGTGGCTGAGAGTGTGACACAGTATAGTACCAAACATGAGAAAGTTCAACATCTGGGTTATCCACTAGCCCTTAGCCAAGTGTGACTTTTCTAGGTGTTCTTTATTTTAGGTCTTTGTTTGGGCTCAGCTAGCATTGGCCTCACCATGGCAATGCTATCACTGTCTTCACTGCACTCATCATGGCCTTTGCACTCAGGGGAACTTTTTCTCCTGCATTGTCAACTCACTCCACTTCTATCATGCATTTGCCTGTTCTCAACACCTTACACACCTTCATGTCAAAGTTGGCTGTCCCCTCATGCTCCTCAGGGATATGGATTCATCCTATGGACTTTGCAATGAAACTCACCTCATATTACTGGGGGTCAAACACCATGTTCTCAAGTGTTGCATCTTGGGTGGAAAACATGCAGGCAGGATTGTTTTCATCCCCAGGATGATCTTAGAGCCCTCTGATGAGTCACTACCCATTCCTCTATCATGCCACCAACTCCCAGTTCACCTTGCCTATTCCATGACCATCAACAAGTCACAAGGTCACTCATGTTGGGCTGCACTTGCACTCTGGAGTTTTTGCCTATGGTCAGCTTTATGTTGCATTGTCACACTGCACTTCTGGAGATAGGACCAAGGTTCCCTTTCCTGAGGGTTCCCAGGAAGCATCAACTTTGAATGTGGTGTATCCTGTGGTTTTACAAATTATTTTACCAGCTCCTTGGTGAATTCTGTTGGCAATAAATCATATATCATTTTCTTGTTCAATATGATGTAGAAAAAGCAGCAGCAAAGCAGTGGAGTGTTCAGGGATGACCTCTTTCTGTATTGGATTGGTAAATTATACTGTTGAATTGCACTGTATGCATTACTCTCTCTGCCTAGGCAAGGGCACAGTGTTTATAGTGGATGGACAGATGGAGGAGTGATTAGGATTGGTCTGTAAATAGATAGAGCACAAGTTGTAAATGCAGGCTATGGCAGACAACAAGTAAAGAGATGTATAAGGTAGCAAGTCCCAATAGGGATGTAGTGGCAGTCATGGCTGCAGCAACAAGTAGAGTGTGGATGCAGGAGTGCCACAGTGTAGTAGTTGTTGAAATCTTCCTGTATGTCTATTTACTTTTCGTTTGGCATTTCCTCTACTTCATAAGTACATACATTTTACATACTCTTGACACACTATTACACTATCACTACCCTTCAGAACCCTTCCCCACTCCCACTCCACTTGCATTCTGGACAATGCACGTCCCTCACATATGTAGTTATCCTTGTACTTTAGGATTACTTCTCTGTCTTAACTCTACTCCTTCTCACTATATAAGAATGCATACTTACCATATGTCTCCTCAGTTGTCGTCCTTCAGACACTGAGTGAGTACCCACATCACTTTGCACCTTATTCTTCTTCTTATCACTACCCTGCAGCTCTCTCTCACACATCATGGCACTGTACTGCTGTCCACACCTCTCATACTTTGCTGCAGTCATGCTGCTATACTTGTTATCAATGCTAGTCACTTTTGCCATCTGCCATAGCCTGCACAAACAGTAGTAAGAGAGAGAGTCAGACAATGTGTTGTATGTGCAGGTTTGGGCAAGCAAGGACAAACAAGAGTATTGTGATTAGATAGTTAGACATCTCCAAGAGGAGAGGTGGAGACCACATGTCTGCAGCAGAGTAGAGAGGAAGTGAATGCAGTAGGCAACACAATGTGGTTTAAGTACACTGCAGGGAAGTGGTAAGTGAGGAGGGAGACTAAGATGGAGGGAGTACTCACTCAGACTATATAGGAGACATCTGAGGAGATGTAAGGTATGTGGTTCATCTTATATAGTATAGGTACAGTAGGGTTAGAGCAGAGAGTGTTGGTGTGAAGAACAAGGACTGCCATATGTGGGCAATGCACATTGTGTGGAGTGAGGTGTGGAGTGTGAGCATATGCACATAGATGTGGATAGTATGCAGAGGTGAAGTGTAAGTACATGTTGTGTAGGTAATAAGTACATGTGTGAGTTGGGAGAGAAAGCAGAATGAAAAAGGAGCCAGTGAGTGTACACATATTCAACAGTCCCCCTTGTTCAACATGCTCAAAATGATGGATCCAAGGGCAGCATGTTGCACTTCAAAGGCAATGCGTGGCAGCAACTTTGTGAGCATGTTGGCTATGATTGATGCAGAGGGGAGACATTGGAGAGTGAGAAGGCCTTCAGCTATGTACTGGTAGATGTAGTGAAACTTGATGTCTATATGCTTCATTCCTTTGCCCACAATGGGGTTATTTGCAAGGTCAATAGGGCCCTTGTTGTCCCCAAACAACATTAACAGTAACACAAGTGGCAGATGGAGCTCATGAACAAAGCTGCAGTACCATGCAGATTGCACTGTGGCTTGTGAGAGTGTGATGTATTCAGCTTCTGTAGATGAGAGGGAGATGATGTGTGCTAAGAGCAGCCTATTGGACAGTCTTGGGGAAAGTTTGCCATAACTATACCCTGGTAACAAGATAGTTGTTATGTGCTTGATACACATAATAAACATTCCCGATGATGATGATGAATAGTGGGATCAATGAGATAGTGATGAGGATGATACCACCGATGACTGAATGAGGATCCAGAGTGATGAGTTTAGGATGTCTTAGCAATGCTTAGGGTAAATTAGAGTTCTTAGACTTAATTCTTAAAGTGCAGCAAGATAAGAGCAAGCTTAGGTCAAGCACAGTATAGGAGAATCCCTAGATTGCAAGGTTGACAAGACTGGGGTTTAAGACCACCAGGCTTTGAACTACTTATACTAAAGACAGGTTCTAAAGATAGTACAAAACAATAATGCTCACTGATCAACAATGATTGCACAGCAATCAACAAGATCATGTGACTAAAATGTGTCCATAGTGAGCTAAGTAAATGTAGCCACAAACACAAGTGAAACAAGAGATAAATAAAGACAAATAAAGATGAAAAGATGAGTCCTTGCTAGATGTATAGTCCTTGGCAAGCAAATGTTATAATAAATAAAAGAAGATAAAGAAATGAATAAGATACCTTATAGTACTTGGAGTAAAACTCACAGCTTAGTATATGAATACTATAGTACTATAAGGAAGAAAGAGATAGATGTGCACACAGGTCTGGGCAGGCAACTGTTTGCACAGATATGAGCCAATGATGAGGAGGAAGAGGCATGTGGTGAGGGTGTGGTGGTAAGTGGTGCATGCTAGGGCACAGAGTGGGGAGTCATGGTATGACATCTTGTATAATGCCATAGAGTAGTAAGAAAGTGGGGGGCGTAGTATAAGTAGTGCACACCAAACTAAGTTCAGGCAGAGTGTAAACATGGGGTTGTATATGGGGGTGTAGTATGTGTTACACGAATGTGGTATAGTGATGTAAGTGGGGCCAGAACGTGGTAGTGAGTTAAGTAAGTGGTAGAATGTGTGTCAGTAAGGATGTAAGGAAGATGTGTAAGTGATAAGTATAGTGAAGCTGAACAGATACCATGGACATTTCCAACAGTCCCCCATGTTCAGCATAGCAGTGGGAATTTGAAGTGCGGCAATGGCCAGTGTAAGCGTGTGCATGCACAATTGCACAGCACACGAGAAAGCATGCGTGTCATGCGACAATGTGCATGGGATGGAATGACAAAGCAGTGCAGCAAGTGCCAGAGAGTGGTAACATGGGAAAGTGATGTGGCATGTGATGTGATGTGTGATGGTGATGTGACAACATGTTGTGTGGTGTGTGTGAGTGAGTGGGCATGTGTGGGAGCAGATTGGAAGTCCGCAGCACGCAGTGTGTTGAAGTTGCACATGAGCACACGGTGTTGAAAGTGGGTTGCACGTGACAAGTGCGATCGCATATGATGGTTGTTGTAGATTAATGTGATGTGTGTAGTGTGTGGTTTCATGGGTTCTGAATCAGATAGTGATAGCAGTGGGTTGCAACAAAATGAGTCTTTATTGACAAGAAGCAAGCAAGCAGCACAGCCACACAACAGAGTGGTAAGATGACAGAAGGTGCAGAGCAACAGGTTGTAGTAAAAACAAAAATGTGGGGGCGACAGGCGATGTGACATGCAGGAGCAACAAGCAACGTGGGTGGAGGTGGTAAGGTATCATATGTTGTGCTGTTAACAGCACATGCACGTACAATAAGGTACAGAAAACCTAGATGAGAGATGAGAAATGGCACAATGGCCATGAACCTTGTGCAAATGTCGCACTATGTGTCTCCACATCATGTTCTTCATCAGAGCATCAGCAGCGAGGTCCTCAACTGCACGATTTCAGACGGGTCTGCAGTGACTGTTGTGGTGTTGACGAATGGGTTTGGTGAGACTGCAGATGTCGAGGGTTGCATGGTGTGCCTGTGCTGGAAAGGGTTTGTCATCGGCTGCTGCATGACTGCACGCAATCATGCATAGTGAGATGGTGGGGGGGATAGTGGTACCACATGTACATAGTTTAGTGAGGGTGAAAGTGAAGTGGGTTGCAACGTAGCTGTGCCATGTGTCCACCCATCCTTTAGCTCTGGGTGCAGGACCCAGCAGAAGTCATCCAAATGGCCTCCAGGCCCACATTGTGAGCAGCTGTACCGGTTAAGCTTCTCCTTTCCACACAAGGTGAGGCCAGCTGTGATGTTGCATTGTGCAGCAGAGAGGATGTGCCCTGGGGAGTTGTCGCCTTTACGATTACACTCCTCTGTGATGAGGTGGTGGACCACATCGTTGGTTATCTTGAATAACCCAGGTTGTGTTGCTATGAAGGATGCAATGATGGGGGACCACGAGTCCAGGAGTCCCATGAGTGTTGTTAGCATGATGTCATTGTTGCTCATGGCCTTTCCTCCTTCCTTCAGCTCTACACACATGCACTGTAATTCTTCGAGTTGTTGTAGGTATGGACTTGTGTCTGTAAATGAGATACTTGCAGCGTGCAGTAGGTGGCCATGTTGCCATGGGTTCCATACTCCTTTTTGAGCCTGTCCCAGTTGGTGCAGGCTGAGTTATTGTTGGAGATGTGGTGGTCAGTGGTGGGTCCAGTGTAGAGTGTGAGGTAGGAGGTAATGGTGACATCATCCACAATGAACTTGTTGATTTCATCCTGGTTCAACACCTTGTCTGTGAGGTGGAATAGCTCAGGCTTTGTTGCTGTACCCAGCTTGTTGATGATTTTTTCGAATATCATGGGTGGGTGTCCATCTTCCACTGCATACCAGATGCCTGTTGGAAATATCCATGGTATTTGTTCAGCTTCACTCTACTTACCTATATACATCTTCTTTATGTCCTTACTGATGCATGCTCCAACCACTTACTTAACCCACTAACACATTCTAGCCCCACTTACATCACTATACCACGTTTGTGTAGCACATACTACACCCCCACATACAACCCCGCATTAACACTCTGCCTGAACTCAGTTCAACACGCACTACTTATACTATGCCCCCCACTTTCTGACCACTCTACAGTATCATACAAGATGTCATACCATGTCTCCCCACTCTGTGCCCTAGCGCACACTACTTACCACTATGCCCTCACCACCTTCTACACCACCTGTGCCCTCATCTTCATGGTTGGCTCATATCTGTGCTTACAATGCTGAGTATGATGAGGAGGAAGAAGCATGTGGTGAGGGTGTGGTGGTAAGTGGTGCACACTAGGGCGCAGAGTGGGGAGTCATGGTATGACATCTTGTATAATGCCATAGAGTAGTAAGAAAGTGGGGGGCGTAGTATAAGTAGTGCACACCAAACTAAGTTCAGGCAGAGTGTAAATATGGGGTTGTATGTGGGGGTGTAGTACATGCTACATGAACATGATATAGTGATGTAAGTGGGGCCAGAACATGGTAGTGAGTTAAGTAAGTGGTAGAATGTGCATCAGTAAGGACGTAAAGAAGACGTGTAAGTGATAAGTACAGTGAAGCTGAACAGATACCATGGACATTTCCAACAGCAACAAACAGCAGTATAATTGATAGAGAGTAAGTCAATGTATCCCCAAAAGGGGAAAGAGCTGTGAGCATAGCTGCAGCAGAGTATAAGAGGTCACCAACACAGTAGAGTGGGGTGATGTGGTTTATGTCAGGATCATCAAGCCTATGGCAACACCCATAGCATGAGACCAGACTCCTAGCTTATCCCTACCTCCATCAGAGGACTTAATGGGAGCTGCCCTGGATCTAAGCCAAGGGATGAGAGATCTCAGCCATAGAAGAGGGTGTCAGGCACCATTTTATGACGCATTTATCCTTTTATTCCTTTTACTTTCTTTTCTGTTTTCCTTTGATTATGATTAGATTAGATCATCTTATCTTCCATCTTATCTGATCTACATCTAATCATTTCTACTTACATTCCTTTGGTCTAGACTATGAGGTCATACCATGAGGTAGCTGCATGGTACCATACTTACTGTGCTTTACTTTACATAGTCCTGCCCTAGATTACTGCGCCTGGTCTGTGCACCATTCTTTACAGTATATAGGGTCTGCTAGTATAGCAAATAGACCCCAGCTAGTTATGGCTGGATTTCCTCTTCTTTTAGTGTGAACTATTAGTTGAGTGCACCCAGTCTCCCTTTCAGGGATATATGCAGACTCCAGTCTCATAGAGGGGATGAAACCAGCTGTAACAAGCTGGGGTCCATTCGCTATACTACCTATCTACTTATAGTACTGGAACATGCACACAGACCAGGTGCAGTAACTAAGGGCAGGTCAAGCAGTAAGTAAAGTGCAGCAGCTGTGGGTATACCACTGACAGATGTGCAGCATCTGTGGGAATCATCTCCAAGATGACTGAAATGACAGTAAGTAAGATATCTAATCAGATGAAGATAAGATGAAGATAAAATGATCTTATCTAATCAGATGATCTAAAGAGAAACATAAAAGAAAGTAAAGAAAAGAAATAATAATGGCAGGGAATAAGGTCAGCAATAGGAGTCTGACAGTTTAAGTACATCAGACTGAGGGTAAGACATCTGAGGAGATATGTGGTATGTAGTCCATCTTATATAGTGTCCACTCATAAGGTTGGGGCAGAGAGTGTGTGTGTGGAGAACAAGTACTACCATATGTAGCAGGATGCACATCATCCCAGAGTAGGAAGTGGAGTGGGTAATCCAGGAATAGGTATGTGGTCCAAGGAGTTAGAAGATGAGGTGGAAGGAAGTACATATGTAGTATGTAATATGCAATGTAGAGAGGAGTCAAGCGAGAATGTAGTGGTATGTACAAAGGATTCAACAATAGAGTCCATACTATGTAGAGTTAGAGCTAAGCTCACAGCTGTAGTTAATACTACACTCTAATAGTAAGTAAGAAAAAAGAGAGAAAGAAAACTGTTACAAGGTGCCAAAGCAAGTGCCTCATAACAGAATGAGGCAAGTATGGTGTGATAATATATGTGGACCTCAAGCCCCAGACACAACAGCAGCCCACACATAGTGAGCCTGCAAACAACAAATGTGATCAGAGATGGTGACCATACAAGATGGTCCCAGACAGGTGGCATCTGAGATGAGATAGAACAAGGTGTACAGAGTAAAGGGTAGAGAGCAACTCAGCAGTGTGCAAAAGTGCTAAGAAGATGTGGACAATACCTGACACAAGATGAAACAAGGTGTACAGAGTAAGGGGCATGCAGAGAGAGAGAGAGCAACTGTAGCAGATAGGTATGTCAGGCAAGAGAGATGAGAATGTAGATGAGATACCTACCTTGGCAGTGTGCAAGAGTGCTGAGGTGGTAGTGTGACAAAAGATATAGTGAAATGAAACTAAGGTAAAGGGGAGTCCCAGTCATAAGAACAAAGAGTGTCCAAAATGGAGAACAATGTAGATGAAATAAATAAATCCATACGATATGCCTACTGGCACAACAAGTGACTGGTAGTAAATAAGATGAGATGAGATGGCAAGATGAATGTACTCAGTATGTAATAGGTAAGCACAGCATCCATAGGTCATGAAAAACCAATAAACATGAAGGGTCTCATGTCAAAAGCATAGATTGAGCTCATTGCATTTCTGATATCTATCATACAGTTTACTACTTATTGAATTTGTGGGTTCACTTGTCTGTCATGTGACTACTTTACATGTGAGCAGCATGCACCAGCATCATTATCAAAGATCAACATTCACCAAAGCACTCTGTCCAGCCCCCCAAATTCCATGGCAGACCTTGAGAGACTTACAAAGCAAGGCCAAATGAAGAAGGTAGCCCTAGTGAATTGCAGAACTATTGTCTTCTGCTGAGGTCAGCAATGGAGACTAGCCAGTTGGAAAAGCTCAATGTAAGGCTCCAACCATATAGTATACATATAGGGCTGACAGTGTAAATATATGGATACAGTTATTTATACACTATATACTGTATAAATATGGTTATATTGTTAGGGTATAGGGTTGTTGATAGGAGATCAAACAGACCTGTGTTTCTTATGCTTCACTATTGGCTTGTTTACATCTAGCATACCACTTCAAACCCATAACTACATTAAGAATGCTTGTGAGATTGTCTCTGCCTTCAATGAGCTGCAGAGCTAAGCAGCAGTTGAACATTTGCCAATGTTGCTCCCCACTGGCACCATTTTGGGGTACTGGGCATCTCATAAAGACCTGGTTAATGATATCAGTCTCTGGTGCCAGATGAACTGTGCTTGGTAGTGCTGAGGCCAGCTTTTTCAAGAGGTGTGTTTGTTTGCAGAATGAAGCAAATGAGGGGTTTGATGAAGCCATTGTTAGAAAGTGCAATTGCCAAAATAGTGACTTGGCTTGGGTTCAAACCAAGGACCTCCCTTACTCCAGGCGGGTGCTCTAACCACTGAGCTACCAGGCCTTGTCTAAGTGAAGTGCTATTAGCATGGTGTGGAGCTGTCATGACTACTGTAGAGTTGTAACTCTGCTACAAAAGTATTGTAGCTCTGTTACAAAGTGTAGTAGCACATGTACAGGGTCAGGCATTTGACCTTAACTCCAACAGCCATTGTAACAATGTGTACCTGTTCAATTTGTTGGAAATATGTACTGTCCCTTGCATCTGACACCCATGCCCCATACTTACCTTTGTCATCATGGTCTGTGCATGTCATACTTAGGTATTGAAAAGACTCTTTCTGGGACATTGCTCAGCAGTCGGTTTTCTACCCTCTCCCTTATGATGGATTGGCTTACAATCACTTATTATTCCTACTTCACAATCATGATATTGCTTCTTCTTCTACTTGGGCTGTTGCCTGCTCTCTACCCACCATTGCCCTTCCATCCTCCTTGAGTGGAGAGACCCAGCCTAGGTATGACCACCACACTGAACTTCATCCTTTAACACAATTGAGCTGGGATGCTATAACTTATAAGATTTCCACTATTTTCATGGCAGCCACACTAGTAAATTAGTATAATAATCATCTTAGCAGCACCCTGATTTTTTTAATTGTTTATTGCAGAGCAAGCCACTGGTAGTTGATAATTTACTGTACATGTGCTTCAGTTTTGCATATCCAGGAAGTATTGGAACAGGAAATCCTGTGCAGCTAGTAATAGCATGTTGACAATGTGAATTAGTATGAGTGACACTTCAGAAATGTGGAATAGACATGTGTTGAAAGACACATCTATCTAGGTGACAGGGCCAATTTAGAGTCTTAGGGTGACTGGGTATGGGTCCAATAATTAATAACTGCTGATCTCAACCCAGCATCAGTCCATCATCACAATTCAACGGTTTCCTACTACAGCTTTGACCAACCATATAACTATCTATATACTGTATATTTATTGTACACTAGGATTTTCTGATATGCCCTATATATACATATATGGTATTTACTATATATATACAGTACATATATAGTACGGTTGGAGTCTTAGCTCAGCGAGACGGAGCTTTTGCGAAGGCTAACTAAGCACGCACGTGAGTGGGAAGCATGCTTTAAGGGCGCCAACGTGATCCCGAAAGCCGATTCGTCTTATCGCATCGGCGAGATCGGCCATCGGCACGACGCGCAGAGAACTTTGGTCGTCTCGTCAACCGTAGCAGACGCTTTCAGTAATTGCCATTTGCATAAAGAGGAGCCTCTTTGCTGCAGTGGAATCCACAGGGGGTAGGGGCATAGTAGAGCCTTGATGACCCCGAGCTGCCACATGATTTTAATACTGATCATTCCGTTGCTGACCTAACCAGAAGATAGTCGTTCTGGCTTAATATCATAGGCTACCATTTGCGAGAGAGGCCGGACTTAGACATTCGAACCTGAATGCAGATTAGAGAACGGCATAGGCGTTGCTTCTTTGAACATCTTCCACACACTTTCGGAGGACTACTGCAAGTTAGACTCAGAAGGGGATAGTAAGCTAAAAGATTTTCGGAGAAGAGCGGGACATTGAAGCGGAGAGTGAGTGGAGTGGCACCGAATTTTGGATTTATCGTTCCGCCTCACCGTCCCTTGCCTACTTCCGCGACCTTCATCAGCCTTCAGAATTCTGCCAATCATCCAGACTTTGTTGCTGCAGCTATACTCTCTTCGTGTATAAGCACCCCCTCTCAATCTCTCTACCTCGAGTCTACTCCAGTCACCCATCAATATCCCATCCTCTCACCCTCTCCCCCGAGACACGCTCTTATATCTCTCGACCAAACTGCTTTTCTGTCTCGCCGCCTAACTCACCCTCCCTCATTACAAAATGGCTCAACCGACTCGTCCTTCTTCATCCACCTCGTAAGTCTTTAATACGCCGTATCTCGTTTCCTGTTACTTAGTCTGTCGCTTTGATCTTTAGTCACAATGATAATTGGCGTGCCAATCTCCGTCCGCCACCACGCGATGATAGGCCACAAACGGAAGATGTCAAGGCAATTAAGGGCCTCGAGTTCGACGACATGTTCCTCCGCCGAGAGCTACTCATGGGTATATTCGAGGCTGGATTCGAGAACCCGTCACCTATCCAAGAAGAAGCAATCCCCATTGCTCTCACTAAACGCGACGTCCTCGCGCGCGCGAAGAACGGTACCGGAAAGACAGCCGCTTTTGTTATCCCATCATTGCAGCAAATTGACGTTGGCAAGAATAAGATTCAGGCGCTTCTCCTCGTACCGACGCGTGAGCTCGCCTTGCAGACCAGTCAGGTATGCAAGACGCTCGGCAAGCATATGGGTGTGCAAGTCATGGTCACCACGGGAGGCACCACCCTCAAAGACGATATCATGCGGTTGTCTGAGACCGTGCATATCCTTGTCGGCACGCCTGGCCGTATACTTGATTTGGCCGGGAAAAATGTGGCCGACCTTAGCGAATGCCCCATCTTCATCATGGACGAAGCGGATAAACTCCTCTCACCTGAATTTTCACCTGTTATGGAGCAACTTCTCTCTTATCTCCCGAAGGACCGTCAGGTCATGCTCTTCTCCGCCACTTTCCCGCTCATTGTTAAAGACTTCAAGGTATGATTGTCTTAGTCTCATTATGACTCCTCATTTACCTGAAGCTTCAGGACAAGCATATGAACTCACCATACGAGATCAATCTCATGGATGAACTCACCCTGCGTGGTGTCACGCAATACTATGCATTTGTCGAAGAACGACAAAAGGTCCATTGTTTAAACACCCTCTTCTCTAAGGTATGACCTGTAGAGTCATCTTTGTTTGCGGTATTGTTGACGACCCGGATCCGTCAGCTTCAAATTAACCAATCCATAATCTTTTGTAACTCTACAAATCGCGTCGAACTCCTGGCCAAGAAGGTCACCGAGCTAGGCTATTCATGTTTCTATTCACATGCTAAGATGCTACAGTCCCATCGTAATCGCGTCTTCCACGACTTCCGCAATGGTGTATGCCGTAATCTTGTTTGCTCCGATTTGCTCACTCGTGGTATCGATATCCAAGCGGTCAACGTCGTTATCAACTTCGATTTCCCGAAGAACTCCGAGACCTACCTCCACCGTATTGGTCGTTCCGGACGTTTTGGCCACCTGGGTCTAGCCATCAATTTGGTCACATATGAAGACCGATTCAATCTGTACAAGATCGAGCAGGAGCTTGGAACAGAGATTCAGCCTATTCCTCAACAGATCGATAAGGGTCTTTACGTTGCGCCCAGTGCTGTCGACGAGCCTGCTGGACAGAAGCCTTCTCCACAGCCTGTGCAACAGCAACAAGCGCCACAGTCTGCACAGACGCCTACCTCAAGGCAGCAGGTAGCGGCTCAGGTACAAGCGCAAACTCAGGCTAGGCAAGCGGCGCAGCAGCAGCAGCAAGCTACTTTTCAAGCAAACAGTCAGCCCCCAAGGGCAAACGGTGCGACACCAAAGGGTTATCTTACCTCTGGTGTTTCTGGCAGTTCACATCGCGGCCAGATTCCTGTCTGACAGGAATCAGGGTCGCATGATCATCTTCACTATGTGAATGCCGTCTGGTATGGAGTGGTGGGTAGGTGGGGTGAGCAGAAGGAAGGGGACTGGAGGGGCATATGTCGACCGCGTTCTTTCTTTCCACTGGCATCCTGGTATCGTCGTAACAGCAAAGGGCAACACTGATATTTAAGCATCCTTTCTTTTCCATTTACTCGCTCGGTCACTCCCATGATCGTGTTCCTGTCTTCCTTTGACACTCGGGACTATTATTCTCTGTCGGGGCCGCGCTATCTGTGCTCCGACTTCACGACTTTGGAGTAAAATATTGGCGAGATCCCTCATTCCCCTTGAAGCCTGTATATCCTTTTTAGCTGTGTCCCCGTCATTGGGTAGCGCAGTTTTCTTTGGCCCCTTGTTGCATGATATTCAGGTGCTGTTGGCGATGATGTGATGGTTGTTTGCATGTGGTCCTGGGTAGTTGTGCCACATCTGTCTTTTGCTGTTCATGCCGGTCTTCGTAGTACCTTATTTGCGACAAGTACATATGTCGTTGTATCGATGTCGACCAGCAATGCACTTGATGGTATTTGTGGCGGATGGCCTTGGCAGAAAGTCAAGGTTAAGCGCCGATTGGAGTGGCAAGTCGCTGGTTAGGCCCTTCGCTTCTTCAGCTACCACTAGCCGTGTCCACCATCCACACCAAGGCGGTCTGGATTCCTGACTTTGAGGTATTCTTTCCGTGCAGCGATACCAGAGCCTCGTGTCGAGCACTCCACCACTCACACGTCGCATCACCTATCATCCACCAAGAGAGCCTTGCACAAACAAGCGAGATTCCAAACACAGGCAGGAGAGCATCTCATAAGCGGCATCCAAGCCGACTCTGTAACAAATATCATGTCGCGCGGAGACTATTCCCATTTGCCAATGTACGCCGTTCCCAGCTCCCCCTCCACCCCCCGCCTCCGCTCATCCCCCTCCCGCTCGTACATCACGCCCCCTGCCCCCTCTCCCCCCGTCTACTTTACGCCTCCCTTGCCGCATGCGCCCACCCGTGCCCCGCCCCGCCGCACCAGGTGGTCCTGGCACGCACCCACACCCGCCTCGCTCTTCCGCCCGCGCCCCCTTCTCACGCTTCTCAAGTACCTCCTCCCCGCGCTCGCCCTCCTCGTGCTCTGCGGCCTCTTCCTCTGGGAGCCACACATCGAGCTCGCGTTCTACGAGCGTGCGTGGGTACAGCGCGAGATCGTCCCCGTTGCGCCGCTCGCGGGCTGCTTCGCGCCTGAGCGCGCCAGCCCGCTCTACAATATCTCCGCGCAAGTGTATGGCCCGCGCCGCACGGAGGTGCATGCTGGCCTCCCGTTGCGGCTCGGTATGAACTGCTATGACTTTGCGGGGACGATCCGCGGGGCGGAGGATGCCAGCGCGGACGGCGCACGGACAAACTACCACACGTACTGGCGCACGGACCTCGCGCCGTTCGGCGAGCGGCAGGAGTGGATGCTCAAGTCGTTCTTCGCGACGCAGCCGCACGCGCGCGCGCGGCTGATTTTGTGGTCGAACGGCGACCTTGGGGCGAACCCGATCCTGCGCGCGTATGCGGCGCGCTTCCCGGGCGCGTTGGAGATGCGCGTTGCGGACGTGCGGGAGCTTGCGCATGGGACGGCGCTAGAGGGCAGTGCGCTGCTGCAGCGCAGCGACGAGCGGGCGTGGGTCGACGGGGACTTGGTGCGCCTGCTGGTCGTGTGGCGGGAGGGCGGCGTGTGGGTCGACATGGACAGCCTGCTCACACGGGACCTCACGCCGCTGCTCGAGCACGAGTTTGTCACGCAGTGGGACTGCTACGGTGCGCATCTTCCCCCCCTTTCTTATGAAGGTGCTAATTGGAGACATATGGGACGGCATGTGCGTGTGTCCACGCTGCGGGACATGCGGCTTGTAGACAAGGTGTACCAGCCAATGAACGGCGCGCTGATGCACTTCCGCCAGCACTCGCCGTACCTGTGCGAGGCGTTCCACATCATCGCGACGTCGCCGCCGCCGCGTGCGTCATCCACTGATTGGGGTGCACTGTTGTACTTCAAGCTTTGGCGGCGTCTCGTCGCGGGCGGGATCCCGCCCTTCAAGGTGCTCCCGTTCTGCTTCTCCGACGCACGCTCGTGCCGCCTCGATAACCGCCTGCCGGATCCGTTCGTGCCGGACCCGCGTGACGGGCGCTGGACGGGCGGACTCACGTGCATGGAGGGCGGCGGGCTTGACGCGGTGCTCGCGAAGGTGTTTGCGGTGCACCTGCACAATCAGTGGGAGAAGGAGTTCCCGAAGGCCGGGTGGGTGCAGCGGTTGCTGCTCAATCGGTATGAGCTGAAGCTGGGGGAGTTGAGAATGGGGCGGGTAGATGAGGACATGTAGCGCGAACAGTGAAGTCTCCCCGTTGTGAGCAGTAGATATATATGCATCATACACTAACGGATATTACATGAGTTCTGATGATTGTGGCGAGAATAGACGACAATCAATCAATAAACCAAGCATCTTTTGTGCACAGCAGACGCGAAAGTCTGGTGTCCGACGAGTATTGATGTTATTTCCTGGGTGGGCGAAGCGACGACCCTGGACATCGGTGATAGAGTCGCTCAACTGAGATCGGGCATCCGTCGGACGACCTTGCCCTCATTCAACGCGTGCTGTTTGAGCTTTGCAAGAAGAGGCGAGTCCGCCCACCGGTCCGGGGGCGTGCGTTTCGAGGTGGCCCAATAGTAAATGTCCCAGTCAGGTTCATCAAGCAGCTGCGACATTATGGTCAGCCAGCAAGAACGTGGCGGGTGAGGGAGCCATGAGGATGCATAGAGGAGGGGGGATGTAGACGAACTTTGTCGTACTCGCGTAGTTCGCTGAAGGCCATGGTGGCGAGGTGCTCGTCAGCGAAGGTGCTCATGAGAAGGTCGTTCTCGAGGGTGCCGCGCTTGCGGCTTTGGTACACGAGGCGGGCACGCATGGTTTCGACGGACTCGTTGTGGCGCGGAAGGGGCTCCGGAGCGGGGAGATCGGCTGGAGTAGTGGAAGAGGCCAGGTGTTCAGGAGTGTGCGGGAGAGGCCATGGGTCCTTGGAGCGTCTTGGAGCGGTTGAGATGAGTTGGGCGGATGAGGCAAAGCGGAGAGAGAGGCGTCGAGCAGCGACTGATGCTTGCATCTTGCCAGTGGCGATGACAAGTAGAATTGGCAGCATCCAAAACATACAGATATCCCACGTGCCTCCGAGTTGATTATGTCATCATGTCATTTTCTCTAACGTGACTGTGGAGTGCTGGTTCGACTTAACCATGAACACACCAAAGAGCATGGTAGAGTGTCTTTTTGCTTGAGTAAGATCTAATCTGACGATATTTGAAGGCTCTCGGGTGGGGGACATTGATCATAGGTGCGACAGTGAGCTTCTACTTTGCGAAGAAGAGCATCAACGCGCGGCGGAGACAACAAGATCATGATGGGAGTCGGCCCACGACGAAGCTGGACTGTGGGTGAGGATTATGCAGTGGACTGTTCAAGGACTGACGAGATGCAGGGCAAGCGCGGGTTGCGGAGGAGGCCTCCAAGCAAGAGAAAGGATGACCCCGGGCGACGATTCTTCGACGTCATTGCTGCATAGTTAGTCTTTATAAGATTCGCCCCTGACCCTTTCCTTCTTTCTTCTATCATGTCCCCCACCGCCCCAGACTCTCATACACGCCCCATTCCACATAAGCCCCCTACCTCTCCCCACACTCTACCGGACTTACCGTCACGGCCAGGCCGCGTGCGCTGTCTATATGCCCTCACCATACGCCATCCCCTTTTAACCTCAAAGTCACTAGGTTGTCCTTGGCGGCGTTACAATAGTTCTGTCTACATGCGGCCTGCTTTGGCTCTATTTGAGTTGGAATCAATCCAGGAAAGTAAAGGAGGACATGCAACATCCGGGCGTGCTTTCGAGTTGTTCGTATCCATCTCCCACAGTTTTGATACCTTTATCTGAGTATGTAGGGGAGTATCGCCTCCGCCAGACACGGCAGCCTCACAAGGAATCCAAGGGAGATGAAGCCAAGAATGTAATCGCTGTGCGTGCCAGCTCGGTGGAGCCCCGGTCTGAGCCCCCGCCTCCCCTCAGGGAACCGAATCACCAGCAGCATTCGACATTGAAACCGGTCCAGGAGCAAGGAAGGTCCACACACGACATTAACGGCGCGATGCTTCAGCCTGCTCCAGGACGTGATCGTGGCGATAGCCTTGCCTATCCTAAGCGGGTCAGTCCTTCCTTCATTTTCTGGAGCATGTCCGCAAGCTGACTCCATCAATTCAACATCTCAGACGCCCTGACAATACTCAAGCAGATCACAAATGATGTGGACTTGTCGCGTGGTGGGTGGCCTCTTCGGGGCGATGGAATTCAATTTTGGTAGATGTCCGGAATTCATTTTTGTAATCACAAGTCTCGATTTCCTTTAATGTCGATGTACCTACGCCCAGTGGATCGCCACCTGTGGTATATATGCCCCCTTTCCACGTTGTGACGTCAGAGGCATCCTCATACCGCAAACCTAGTAAGACCAATTTTGCCACAAACTTCCCTGCAACACGGAACATCGTTGAGCATTGCCATGGACACCAATTCAGCTCGTCAGTATATGAATCAACCCCAATACAGAAACAGAATGGTACGCCTCGCGTTCTTGCCATTCGCTACAACCATACAATGTCTTTGCAGGTCATTGGGGCATCTCTTCTCGCTCTCGCCGCGGGGTGGTACTATTGGCGCAACAAAGACACCAACGAGGGTTCCAAGAGTATTTCCAAAAGTGCTGGTATGTTTGCTTGACCTGTCATTGCCGTTTGTAGCCTATTCATGTGGCACGGCACCAGACGATCAAAAGAAGGCTGTGGAGAAACGGTATTGATTGATGTAGGCCGTGGGGAACCCTCCATCCGTCTGAAGATGATCATATGTTTCTGTCGTCATGACTCCAATACGTTTGTAAAAAGCTAAAAGCGACATATAGCGGCGAGGGTGGGGTCGACATTCTTGTCATAATATTGAAAACATGCGAGCTTGTACTAATACACCGTAACCATATGCCGCTGCTCTGTAATCCTCAAGAGGTGGTGGCTCACACCCCTTTGACGTACCGCTTGAGGTGCGCGTGCACGAGCGACACGCTGCTCACTTGCTTCAGATTGGTCACCACGGACGCGAGGGGCTCGACGGCGATCGCGTCCCAGTGGTCCTGCATGTCCAAGCTCCGTCAGCATCTCAGATTCGTGCCAAATATATATATATATACAGACCTGCACTGTCTTCCACCCGATGACCAGTAGATACGGCCCGAGCGCCTTCTCGTGCTCGACGACGTGGCCCCACTGCGCCGCGACGCCGACGGTTGAGCCCGCGTTGACGCACTCGACGAGTTGCGTCAACACGGCCTCTGTCTTCGCGGCGCCACCTTTGCTCTTCGGTGTGACAAAGCAGATTTCGGTCACGGGCGCGGCGAACGCTCGCTCGCAGTCCGCGGAGAGATCAATGTGCACCATTGACTCGTGCAAGGTGGTGCCGCTGGCCATGAGGACCGCGGGGACCGCGTCGAGCATCGACGTCACCGCGGGGTCTTGCAGCGCCGTCTGGTGCGCTGCGAGCGAGTCCCAGGCTGTGTGCGGGCGCACAGTCGGTGCTTGAGGGGAGAGGGACGGGGGAGAGGACGTACCGATGAAGTAGTGCACCTCGCGCTTGTTCTCGTCCTCGAAGCCGCGGAAGATCCTGCGGGGTCGGATGAGTACATGCTCGCGATAGGGGGGATGCATATGTGGACCATCACTCTTTGTGACCAGGGACAGAGATGTCGTACGGCAGGTGCGCGCTGTCCATGTTGAGGTCCTTGAGGAACGCGTCGGACGCGGCCCAGTGTGTGTACTCGATGCAGACCATGATGAGTTCCGATGGTAGTTAGTGGGAGCGCGGGTGGGGGAGAGCACTGGTAGATAAGAGATGTCCATCGCTACTAGTACGGTCTTGCGGTAACAATGCGATCCCTATATAGATCGTGACCAGCAGGTGGGAAGCCAGGGGTCACGGAGAGGCTTTGCATCCGAAAGAGCGGGTAGGCTTCCCATGAAGCCCTTCCCGCTCCCGCCACGGGTGTGTGCATGCTTCTCGTGGATCCCCAAGATGTGTTTGATCCTGGGGCCCAGAATCATGCCTTGTCCCATCACGATGCGGACGAAAAGGGCATGTTAATGGACGGACGACCAGATCTTTTTATGGAAGGCATCAGTTATCTGAGTGATGGCCCCAATCTGGTTCTGTACGAATCTGA
This sequence comes from Albatrellus ellisii, assembly GCA_003314395.1. Classification (NCBI taxonomy): domain Eukaryota; kingdom Fungi; phylum Basidiomycota; class Agaricomycetes; order Russulales; family Albatrellaceae; genus Albatrellus; species Albatrellus ellisii. The sequence goes on from QLPN01000848.1 coordinate 131,031, forward strand.
ACTACATTGCCATCTCCGGCGTTCCACGAGATGTAGACGATGAGCCCGCACCAAAGGAAGGAGCGTATGGTCCTAATAATATCTTTGTTGGACGTGGAATCCCTAGACTGTTGGGCGTGTGGGTGGATGGGGAGTCCACAAGATGCTCTTGTAGAGAGAGGACCGCGTCATGATAGACAGCTTTGCTCCTGTCAGTGCGCTGTTGGGGCCAGGGGAGGGATGTCAAGTAGAATGATGACATTATGATGTCTGGAGACAAAGGCCTTCTTGGCGTCCTATTGAGGGTGATCCTTTATTAGTACGACACGGAGGCGGGAGTCTGACGAGAGGCGTCGCACGTGCTTACCGTGCGATGTTTTCGTGCACACGAGAGCTTTTTTAAGTCACGCCGAATGAACCAGAGTTTCAACTGGATTCGGAATCACGAAAAGACCTCTGACTATGGTATCGTACTCGTTTCTTTTATACACCCTCTTAGCCAATGGTATGGTATATAGTTCAGGGTCAATATGCCTAGGTGGGCCTCGAGTCGTCACCGCAGTCCGTGACAAATCAAATCTGTTACAGTCTCGTTGAGAAACCAACATGAATATCTCAACACTTTCCTCATGCCCATGCCTCACCATTCCAACAACCTCAGATTTATTCTTATTATGACCCGTGAAAATTACCAGTGAAACTGAAGGTCACCTTTCAAGAGGTAGACAGTCATCTAAAGGATTGCACCACATTGCAGGTTGTCCACATACATCACGACGTGGTACAGTGAGACCACAAACAAAAAAATGAGAGACAGGATGGCGAGGCTTTAGGGCAGAGGCCTACTATAACTTGAACTAGTCGGTCCCGTATTGCTCCCCGGTCAAGGTTAGGTTCATTGTTACTGTGTTCCAGTTCGACCACTCAGTTCGTATTGTGTGCAGTCATATCAGTAACAGAGAGTTATTGGAGATGACAGCGTACCCTAGTGGGAGTTCGTACAAACGACAGACAGGCAAATAGCCACGCAACGCAGCG